>JAXGGA010004412.1:0-88738 GCA_038373865.1 Uloborus plumipes | reverse complement strand
CAGATTTATTTTGCTGTTTTGGGAAATATTTTGCATTTAATTTTCCTCTGCACTGACTGCAGGTGTGTAGTTATTTTTAATTTCCTCCCCCATTAAACTGTAAGGAGAGAGGCAAATCAAACAAACAACAGGACTGGATCTAGAGAGAGCAAACTGGCTAAACAGTTTATTTGAATTTAAATCAGACGAATGAAATTCGAGAAGCAATGAAATGCGTTAAAGACGGTTGCATATAATGCATTGTTTTCAAAACACCCGAAGAAAGTTCAAGTAAAATTCCTAATCTTATATAATTACGTCTCATTTTTACGAAGCACTCAACAGGATTTGGAACTAAAGCTCCATTAAATATCAAGAGTAATCCCAAAACAATTTATACACATCCCTCAATATAAAAGTGAAAAGTGACTAAGGAAATTCTGCAGAAACTTTTTTAGACTCATTGCCGTTAAGGACCAAGGGAAAACTTATTGATATACTATAAAACTTTTTCTATACATCTATCGGGATTGAATTAAATAGCAACTTATCATTTTTTTTTTTTTTTTTTTTTCAGAATGTGTTCCTCTCACAGAAATTTAATTGAAGTTTTTTAGGGGAACAACAGGGTAAAACTTTTTTTCGATAATTCCAGACGTGCCAAGCCAACTCTTGCTTTAGGCTGAAGCTGGAGACTTCTGCTTCAAAGTTTAGTCTTGGGCCTTAAGTCTTCGGTATAAGTTCTCCTGCTTTTTAGTAAATTTAGAAAGTTGTCGAATCGGCCAGTCAAGGCTACAACTGGAAGTCTTTTTAGCTATGCATTCAGCACCGTCAAGAAAATTTAATAACATAATGACTTAAAGCAACGGAATCAGATCTTCGTTACAGCAAAATATATTTTAAGTTGTCTTGAAAAAAATGTTGACCTAAAACTATAAATGTTATCGCGTTCATTAGTTTTTCTACAGTTTACGCACAACCAATATGAAAATTATTAGTATTGCTGTACTAGAATTCATCTGTTTCTTTGGTACAAAACTCTCTCCTGCTTTCTCATTTAATTTTTCCTACTTTTCCGCTTTGTAAGGGAAGGCTGTGATTTTTCTGAGATTTTTTTCTGTAAAGATGTCATCTATAAGAAGACATCTATTAGAAAATAAACAAACACATTTTCTGAATGACAAACATAAAGCTAGGGATGCACCGATTAATCGGCCACTTTGCCGATTATTAATGAAATTTCGTCAGTTAATAGGCGAAAAAAAAATTTTTTTAAATATTATTTTTCAAAATACACCTTCACCAAGAAACTATGATGGATATTTTAAAAACAGTAAATAAATGCAATTTTCTAAAATTCTTACTATAAACCGTACAGAATAGGAGCAAAACAAATAGTTCATACAGTGCGTAAAACTGCATGGAATATTAAAAGATAACCCTCATAGATGATATTTATGATACTATTAAGAATAAATAAATTCCTGAACTTTTGAATTGGAATGCGAAAACATGAGTATTTCATTTTATTTATAATCAGTCAAATTTGGCCGATCAACTGGCGGAAAAAATACGTTTTAAACAAAATTGCTTTAAGAATTCCTTGGACAAGAGACTACAACGAATAAATTTATGCACAAGAAATAAATATTCTGTAAGTGTAAAGTATAATACGTAATACACAAGTGTGGTGAGTAAAAACGAAACAAATGATTCAAAGAATGAGACATAAAAAAAGTAATCCTCATGGTTGATACAAATTTTTTAACAAATTAATTTTCTTAATTTGAATAAATTTTCACATACAGACAATGTTTCTAAACTCTTAATGTGTCGATACTTTTCTCTGAGCATAATGCTTTTAGATAACCTCTAATTTTTAAAGAATATAAGTCATGAACTAAAGGGTTACCGATAATTGAAAAATGAATTTGAATTAAAAGAGCATTCCTAAATTAGAGAGCTCATCACAGCCTGCCCTATTTTTTTTTTCTAAATTTCATGTCCAGTTAGCATTAATTAACAATGTTTTAATCATATGGTGTGTCAATGTAATTTTACCAGCAATAAAATAGAAATTGTTTCAAATTCAAGAAGTCGGATAATTTTTTTTTAATATATTGTGGGAAAATTATAAATATGGAAAAAAAAAATAAAGCTTCCCTCAGAAATAAGTTAGTAACGATCTTTAAAGTTGGAAATGTAAGAGAAAGAAAAAAAAAACAGCGATGGTAAAATTAGTAGTATTTGGCCGATTATCAACGGCCGATTAATCGGCAATCTGCCAATTTGCTTATCGGTGCATCCCTACATAAACCCATACGATACTCCCCCCTCCCCATACTACGATTCAGAAATTCAAAGTGACAGTATGGAAAAACTTGTAAGATCATTGAAAAATATAATTGTATTAAATTCAGCTTTGGAATTTGTGGAAAGAAGTTTTTGTCATTTAGTTTACAATTTTATACAATACGCAACAAACAGGCCCGTCATTTCAAAAAATTCCAGGGGGGTCGGGGAGTAAAGGGTGCGTACTCTATATATTTCGCAGGGGGAAAACAACAAAATTCATGCAAAACTCCGTTTACATTATGTTTCTAAAATTCTGGGCGTGTGATCAATCGCACCCCCCCCCCCCCTCCGGATTGCCCAAATGAAGGAAATCCAGGACATAACCTTGTGTCAAGACCGAATGTCTTAGCAGTCGAAAAATGTGGACCTTCTTTCCTTGAATCTTTTGTCTGTCGGATTTTATGTCTCTTGGATTTTATGTCTGTTGGACCTTCTATCTCTCGAACCTTTTGAACGTGGATCTTCAGTTCGTGGACCTTATGGTTTGGACGCTTTATCCGAACCACAAATAAAGGACCTGCAAAAAAGAAAGGAAAAAAAAAAACTACTGAGTATCTCAATTCAATAAAATATACAAAAATTGGTGAGAGAGATAGGCTTCTCGTGACAGTGTCTTCGCTAAGTCACCTCAGCAGTTCTCAATAAAATCCAAGCGTTCTTGTCCCGACTTTGAAAGTTATTAGCATTGGCGTAGCTAGGGGTGGCAGTAGTGGATCTTGCCGCGGACGCAACAGCCAGAGGACGGCATTCTAACCGATTAAAGAAATGATTAAATAAGTAAAAAATAATAATAATAAATTTGTGGAAAACAGATTTTTGTTATAGCATTAATAGAGAATTATTATTAAAATAAAAAATAATAAAAAAAAAACGTGAGAATAAGAACTAGAAGGAAAAATGAATTATGTAATGAGAAGGGGAACATTAGGCATCAGTAAAAACATTTAAGGAAAAAAAATACTATCAAAGTTGCAATATTGTCCTGAAAAGTGCCGAATTATCAAAATTTTCTGAATAAGAAATTGCTATCGGAGGTCACAAAGACCTCTCGTACCATCCCATCAAGGTGACCATGAGGGAGGGGGCGCAATTTCTTAAGTTTGCCACGGGTATTGGGCTCGCTAGGTATGCAACTGATTACTAGCATGGATTAGATCCACATCCAGTGGCGTAGCTACAGCTTTTGCCGCCAGGGGCGGATCTTCAATTTGCCGCCCCTTCATTTAAACGTACTTAGAGTGTTCATTATTTAGTCTGAGCAACGAAGAGTGCTGGAAAATCGTATTCCTGGGTCAACATTTTAATCTAGTTACAGGATCATTGCTCACCTACGATTTTCATCTCAAAAAATAATCACATGCAAAAAAAGCAACTGGATTTTTAAGAAAATCTAGAAATAATAAAATTTTCACATTAACAATTTTTTCAAAGAAATCTTCAGGAAAAGGAAATTAAATTTATTAGCAAGTCAAATATTAGAGTTCATGGCTTATACATCGTTTAAAGAATCACAAAGCATTTTTCTTCGTGAAAATACTTCCTTGTACTAACAAACAGTAGTGTAATCATTAGATATTTTAAAAGACATTTCTAGAAATGCAAGTTGGTTCACTTTTAAAGCACGAACAACATTAAAAACATTAAATGAGCATAGCAAGTAGTTTTAATCCATCCATTATATTATAATTATATGGCACATCTTTTAATTAGTGAACATGAAATAAAATTAAACATATATACAGGGTGTGCACTCCAATCGTGGACCAATAGCTAATTTCTAAACCGTTAGAGATAAGCATATAATTTATTTAGGAAAAAATCTCCAAATTTTGAAAGGAATTTTGGGTCTATTCAATGTTTTTCAAAAAATCAAATTTTGAAAGAGTTACGAAATTTAAATTTTTATACAGCCCCCAGTCCTATCAATCATATTTAGTAAAACATTCTTGACACTGTAACGTTTAAAACTAAAAAAAATTCACTCTTCTACCACAAAAATTGACCGAGTTATGACGTTTTGAAAAATCAAGATTTTGAAGGATTCCGCGTACGGTCCCATAAGAGATCTCTCGATGACGTCATGAAATAATGCAAAATCTTGATTTTTCAAAACGTCATAACTCGGTCAATTTTTGTGGTAGAAGAGTGATTTTTTTTTAGTTTTAAACGTTACAGTGTCAAGAATGTTTTACTAAATATGATTGATAGGACTGGGGGGCTGTATAAAAATTTAAATTTCGTAACTCTTTCAAAATTTGATTTTTTGAAAAACATTGAATAGACCCAAAATTCCTTTCAAAATTTGGAGATTTTTTCCTAAATAAACTATATGCTTATCTCTAACGGTTTAGAAATTAGCTATTGGTCCACGATTGGAGTGGACACCCTGTATACATGTCATTGCTAATAATTTAAATGTTCTTAAATTATAAATTTAGAAATACATTTTTTATCTAAGTCAGAACTTATGGTTCTTACACATTTTGAGGAATCACAAAATAAGAATTAGAAAATATCTTGATTAACAAAGCGCTCCGGCAATCTACATAATTATGATGAATGCAATAGGAACGTTTGATATTTTTAGCAAGATATGAGTGAGAAATAAATATGAGATAAAATAAATATGTGAAATAAGTATAGTAATCAATAAGTAGGCGTTTTCACACTGATTCCTGATTCTTGCAAGCTCAGAATTTTAATTAAAAATCATATCTATGCTAAATATATTTAAAGAGGGAAACTGAATAAAAGAAAAATATTTCTTCACATTACACTTATTAAATGAAAAATAAACGTGAAATAAGTATAGCAAGGCAAGTTATAAAATTATTAAATTGCTACTGAAATCTGAACTTGCGAATATGTATTCCTAATATGAAAGCCAAATTTAAAAACGAATTTTTTCTGTCTTTTTTACATGCAAAATCATTAATTACGGTTTAAAAATCCAATTAATTTATTAATAGATGCTCTATTGAAAGTAAATAAGTTCCTGAGCCTCAAGTCACTCATTCCGGACCTAAGATAATTTTGTATTAGTTTAAGCTTAGAAAAACTCCATTCGCTACACTGATTGTAATTGTTAAAAAAATTCTTAACAATATAGCTATGTTGGGAACGGAGTTTTCTAGTCTATATTTATAAATGAATTACAACAATTCTAGTTTCTTCCCAAGTTTTCTTTTCATTTTCAATTACAATCATAAAACATTGCAGTCTTGTTCTTTCAATAAGACACTGTTCTTTATTAATGTCAGTATGCTCTTTGAGATTGCACTCATAATTTTCATCTAAAAGATTTTCTGGTGTTAGAAAAGAATATCTCTTAGTAAGATCGTGCAACTGCTCAAACCTCAATGTTATTTCTTGTATTATTCGGTCCAATGAGAAAAAAACCTTTTCCCTCACCAGCTTTGATTCGTGTGTTAATCCTGCGTCTGGAGAACCTTCTTCAAATTTTGAATTTTGCTCGATGCCGCTCAAACTCTGCCTGGTTTTTATTTTATAGTTTCCTTCTTTTTCTTACAAAGTGTACGCCTCAATGCCACTCTATTCCTTTGCTTGCTTTTTATTTATTTTCGTGACGTCTGTATCTTGTTGCCACCCCAATATTGCTTGGTTGTAATTTAAATTTATCCTTTTCTCTTTAGTGCGAACCCTATACTTGAGGACGTCATAGGCGTCATCGAGGTTTTATTATTGGGGGGGACGGGCATTGATCTCACTTTGGCTTCAAAAATTTCATCGTGCGGTACGAAAAAATCTGTAATTTGGGTAGCCAGAGGGAAGGCGTCTATCCCCCTCCCCCCCGGGTATTAGAAACGATTGGTGTGCAAAGATTTACAAAGGTATTTTGTTTTTTATTTTCTTATTATGTATACTGAGTACGTTCCCCTTGCCAACCCCCTCTCCCACCCACACCGTAAACTTGAACTGGTGAGCCTGCTACAAAATGCTATGTGACGTACTATAACACATAGATATCTTATCATTAACACATTTCACTTATAATCTTTTTAAATGAATTGGAGATAACATACCTATTGTCTAATTTTACAAATTCAAGCAACATCTAATCTAATCTATCTATCTATCTATCTAATACCTTTAAACGAGCAATTCTTGTATATATATATATATATATATATATATATATATATATATATATATATATATATATATATATATATATATATATATATATATATATATATATATTTATTTATTTTTCGGATCTCGAAAACGGCTCTAACGATTTTGATAAGATTTGGTATTCAGATAGAGTTTTGGTTTTTGAGTTCATCTAAGTCGGCGTTTTTTCTGTAAAAACGCGAGTTTTCACAAAAAACCCCGTTTTTTTTCTGCCTTCATTGAAAGTTTGAGAAGCTTTTATTTCGCCATTTTGTTTATGATTACTTTATTGTTACTGTTTCCGTGGCGACGTTAAATTGTTATTGTTTTTGAAACGTTAAAGCAAGGCTTCACTAGATAACAAGCTGTTGGGATAAAAGCAGTGATAGTCCAGTCCACCGACATCTATTGAATTTTATGGTCACTTACATTATATAAAAATCAGATTACTTTTTACTTTTCAAGTGCGATTTCAAAATTGAGTATAAAAGTGTTATAGGCAGGAATTCAAGTGAAACACGGACGATCGCAACTCACCAATGCAATCGCAAATTCCAAAATTTGGATTCAAGTGAAACGAATTCACTTGAATTCGACTTACAGTAGCGGTTGCAATATGCGATCGCCTCGAAGCGACTGCAATGGTGTTTCACTTGAATTCGGCCCATAGTTAGTTTTAAAATACTTTTTTTCCTCCTCAAGAGTGTTTAGTAAGATATTTCAGGTAAAAAATCAATAAATATGAAACTCATTCTTAAAATATTAAGTTTCGAAACAAAATTACATCCAATATCTTTAGACGAGCAATTCTTGTAATATATTTCGGATCTCGAAAACGGCTCTAACGATTTTGATAGAATTTTGTACTTAGATATAGTTTTGGTTTTTGAGTTCATCTACATCGGCATTTTTTCTGTAAAAACGCAAGTTTTCACAAAAAATCCCGTTTTTCGTGCTTTCATTAAGTTTGACGAGCTTTCTTTCGCCATTTTCTTTATGATTACTCTTATTGTTACTGTTTCAACCACGTTTTATTATAACAATGGATTTCATATTTAATGACATCAGCGTAAATTTTAATTTTTATGGCATTTGGCAAACGAGTTTTGGCAACATGTTAGAATTATTATTGTTTTTGAAATTTAAAAGAGATCGATCAAAATAAAGTTAAAATTGGGTGTGGGCCGCGGTAGTCCGATCGGTAAGTCGTCGGACTCGTAACCGGAGGGTCCCGGATAGAGGAAGCCCAGCCGATCAAAGATCCAAAGTCTTCATTAATGGTGGCTTGGGGACGTTAAAATGTTCGGGGTCATAAAATCCTTCAAGTGAGACGATACCTCAGGAGGATGCTGGGCCAAGGGTTTGCTCGGCCCTTGGGCCTGGTTCAAAAATGAACAGAGCGCTCTTCAGGACCATATCCCGGTTAAACCACGAGTTGTGGTATGTACGGGGGAACCTTGGAGTGTCAAGTGAAGTGAAAGTGAAAACCAACTGCAACTAAATGCGTACTGGAGAACAGGGACTCTGCATATATTCTCATCAACCCCTAACGCGCCTTCGGCGCCAAATGAAATGAAATTGGGTGTGATTTTACGGTGAGCATGGATTTAATAAGGTTGTGTTTTTTAAAACAAATTTCGGCTGTTTTAAATGCGTAATTGCAACCAAAGGCTTAAAAATGCTTTTCAAGTTGATCTAAATAAGTACTTCGCATTTTAGAAAAAAAACACGAGTTTACAAACCTCTTTTTTTTTTTTTTAACCGAGTGGGCTCGGTCCCCAGGTACTATATATATATATATATATATATATATATATATATATATATATATATATATATATATATATATATTTATTTATTTTTCGGATCTCGAAAACGGCTCTAACGATTTTGATAAGATTTGGTATTCAGATAGAGTTTTGGTTTTTGAGTTCATCTAAGTCGGCGTTTTTTCTGTAAAAACGCGAGTTTTCACAAAAAACCCCGTTTTTTTTCTGCCTTCATTGAAAGTTTGAGAAGCTTTTATTTCGCCATTTTGTTTATGATTACTTTCATTGTTACTGTTTCCGTGGCGACCACGTTTTGTTATAAACATTGGATTTCTTATTTAATCACATCAGCGCGAGTTTAAATTTTATGGTATTTGGCAATGTTAAATTGTTATTGTTTTTAAAATGTTAAAGCAAGGCTTCACTAGATATATTCTCTTATACAGGCTGTTTCACTTATTCAAAAGTTTTATTATAACAATAGATTTCATATTTAATCACATCAACGTAAATTTAAAATTGTATAGTATTTGGCAAACGAGTTGTGGCAACACGTGATAATTAGATAATTATTATTGTTTTTGAAATTTAAAAGAGATCAATCAAAATAAAGTTAGAATTGGGTGTGGGCCACGGTAGTCCGATCGGTAAGTCGTCGGACTCGTAACCGGAAGGTCCCGGGCAGATCATATAGAGGGAGCCGAGCCGATCAAATATCCACCTTCTTCATTAATGGTGGCTAGGGGACGTTAAAAATGTTCGTGGTCATAAAATCCTCCAAGTGAAACGCTACCTCTGTGAGATGGTGGGCTAAGGGTTTGCTCGGCCCTTGGGCCTGGTTAAAAAATGAACAGAGCGCTCTTCGGGGCCCCATCCCGGTTAAACCACGAGTTGTGGTATGTACGGGGAAGAACCTTGGAGTGTGAAGTGAAGTGAAAGTCAAAACCAACTGTAACCAAATGCGTACTGGAGAACAGGGACTCTGCATCCATTCTCATCAACCTCTCCCGCGCTTTCGGCGCCAAATGAAATGAAATTGGGTGTGATTTTACGGTGAGCATGGATTAAATAAGGTTGTGTTTTTTAAAACAAATTACGGCTGTTTTAAATGCGTAGTTGCAACCAAAGGCAAAATATGCTTTTCAAGTTTATCTAAATACGTACTTCGCATTTTAGATAAAAACACGAGTTTACAAACCTCTTTTTTTTTTAACCGAGTGGGCTCGGTCCCCTGGTACTATCTTTAAACGAGCAATTCTTGTATATATATATATATATATATTTATTTATTTTTCGGATCTCGAAAACGGCTCTAACGATTTTGATAAAAATTTGTATTTAGATAGAGTTTTGGTTTCTGAGTTCATCTACGTCGGCGTTTTTTCTGTAAAAACGCGAGTTTTCACAAAAAACCCCGTTTTTTTTTGTGCCTTCATTGAAAGTTTGAGAAGCTTTTATTGCGTCATTTTCTTTATGATTACTTTATTGTTACTGTTTCCGTGGCGACGACGTTTTGTTATAACAATTGGATTTCACATTTAATCACATCAGCGCAAGTTCAAATTATGGTATTTGGCAACGTTAAATTGTTATTGTTTTTGAAACGTTAAAGCAAGGCTTCACTAGATAACAAGCTGTTGGGATAAAAGCAGTGATAGTCCAGTCCACCGACATCTATTGAATTTTATGGTAACTTACAGTATATAAAAATCAGATTACTTTACTTTTCAAGTGCGATTTTAAAATTGAGTATAAAAGTGTTATAGTTAGTTTTAAAATACTTTTTTTCCTCCTCAAGAGTGTTTAGTAAGATATTTCAGGTTAAAAATTAATAAATATGAAACTCATTCTTAAAATATTAAGTTACATCTAATATCTTTAGACGAGCAATTCTTGTATATATATATTTCGGATCTCGAAAACGGCTCAAACGATTTTGATAAAATTTTGTATTTAGATAAAGCTTTGGATTTTGTAGTCCGATCGGTAAGTCGTCGGACTCGTAACCGGAGGGTCCCGGGCCGATCATATAGAGGAAGCCCAGCTGATCAAAGATCCACAGTCTTCATAAATGGTGGCTGGGGGACGTTAAAAATGTTCGTGGTCATATAATCCTTCAAGTGAAACGATACCTCGGGGGGATGCTGGGCCAAGGGTCTGCTCGGCCCTTGGGTCTGTTCAAAAATGAACAGAGCGCTCTTCAAGGCCCCATCCCGGTTAAACCACGAGTTGTGGTATGTACGGGGGGAACCTTGGAGTGTCAAGTGAAGTGAAAGTCAAAACCAACTGGACTAAATGCGTCGGAGAACAGGGACTCTGCATATATTCTCATCAACCCCTCCCGCGCCTTCGGCGCCAAATGAAATGAAATTGGGTGAGATTTTACGGTGAGCATGGATTAACCCTTTGACGAAGAATTTTTATCAACGTATTTTTCGTACTTTGTTCATAACTCTGCATTAATTTACGGTAAAATAAGGGGAAAATATTATATTTAGCATTTTAATAATTTTCTGGTTATGTAATACAGCACAGAACAGTGGTGTCCCTTTCTGCGTAAAAGGTAAAATATTCATGGGAAATCGGTGTTTCGTTCAGTGGGACACCGGTGCCCCATTTTTGATTCAAAATGTTAAATATGGTTGTGTTTTTTAAAACAAATTACGGCTGTTTTAAATGCGTAATTGCAACCAAAGGCTTAAAAATGCTTTTCAAGTTTATCTAAATAAGTACTTCGCATTTTAAAAGAAACACGAGTTTACAAACCTCTTTTTTTTTTAACCGAGCGGGCTCGGTCCCCAGGTACTGAAAAATAAGATGAGACAGATAAAAGATATCAGCCCACGAAAAGATAAAAATTTAAAATATTTATTCCAACACTAGATCAAAAACATTTCTGCGACTGTTTTTGCTGAGGATGAATTAAAAAAATATATGTAAAATTAGAGAGTTGAGAAGAAAAATTTTCAAGGGAGGGGATTTGCGCCAAAATTAAGCAGCGAACTTTACTTTGTTCGGTTAATTGTCTACACAAGAACTTTCTTTTTTCTGAAATCAATGTATCACTTGATTATTGATTTATTGTAACGTGTATCCCCTTATTTCTGAATTTTTAAGTGAAACTTGTGAAAAAATATTGAGGGGATGAGAACCTCTTGCCGGGGGACGTGATCTTCAATCCCCCACTTATCTTGCCGAAGATGGGAAGTGACATAGATTAAATAGCTTACTTTATTTTATTCTTTAAAATGTCTTCATACGAAGAACTTTCTTTTTTCAGAAATCAATAAATCAGTTGATTATTGATTTATTGTAACGTGTGTCCTCTTATTTCTGAATTTTTAAATTTTTAAGTGAAACTTGTGAAAAAATGTTGGGGGGGGGGACTGTTCCCCTCTTCAAAATTATTGGGGGGGACGCGTCCCCGAATCCCCATTGGCCGTGACGCTCGTGGAGGAAGTCTGTGTCTCGATGGCGCCCTATGTATCTGCCTGGCAATTTTTTGGTTTTTGCTCTTTTTCCTCCCGTATACAGCCTCTGTCCCGATTTTACACACTTTCATACTTTTTTTTTCCGTCTTGTTGTTCCTTTTTTTTTAAAACTTTTTTAGTGGTGCATGTGGTTTGCCGACGAGCTTCTCATTTCGGCGCCCCCTTAAAAGTGCCGCCCGGGGCGGACCGCCCCCCACGCCCCTCCCTAGCTACGCCAATGTCCACATCCTTCATCTTCTCAGATGAAAGAGAGTTAGCCATCTGTCAAGAAAATCCGTGGTCCGTGCCCGTCTACTTTAATGTGCCACAACAGACAAAACACGAAGAGTAAAAATAAGCATGAATGTCTCGAATTCGTTTCCTCAGATAAAATCGCAATAAATTGGATAACGCTGAAAGAAAAACATTCCTAGATGTCAAACTGGATTCTCTACCCATTTGAAGGGTTGAAAACATATATTGCTCCCGTCTCAAACAATGGCAGTTATTTACATTCAACTTTCAGTTTTTTCCTTTTTTCTTTCTCTCAAAATCCCTCGCAACCACTTCGTTTTGTCTTCCCAAGTTATCATTTCTCGTAAAATCCGTGAAAATTTTCTTTTTGTAACAAAGTTATTTTTGCACAAGTTACCAAAATTTTTGCAGATGCGTGTTTTGCAGTTACAACGTTACGTGCTCCCCACTCCTCCTTGTTTAGTTTATATGAAGTTGTGGATTTCGATTTGCAAGTAGTATAAGGGCCCTGCTCCACATCAGCTGAAAACGCCACCGAAACCGAAGGCAGAAACCGAAAATCCGGGTACTTTCCATAGGAACACCATTTAATCCATTTTATCGCTGTTTTCCGCTGATGTGGAGCAGGGCCGTTACTGTTCCTCATTTTTTTGTTTTCATTCATTGGGTAGACGTTATTTTCTATCTCGTCCTCTCCTCGTATAATCATAATCATATAATTCACAAAATAACTGAATGTCTGGATCATATAACGTACTTGTTGTCTGATTAACAGTTGATTTTTTCAATTTTGCTTTATACTGGTTCCAATTTCGTCTTAGCTTCAGGTGCAGGTGCTCTTGGAAAGATGACTCAGTCCCAAAAAAACAAATAAATAAACAGAAATATGTTATTATCAAATAATATCTCTATAACTCTATAATCGTCCAAATATCCAGGTAAGCGAATTTAACAAACCAACAAATAAATAAACAGAAATATGTTATTATCAAATAATATCTCTATAATCGTCCAAATATCCAGGTAAGCGAATTTAACAAACCAACCACCGCTGTCGCTGTTAGTTTCCAAATCCGACAAAAACACCAAGACAAAGTCACTACACTCAGGATTCGTAACAGATTTAAACAACGGCTCCATTAATTAGAGATCTAAAAAGGTCTTCCATACCCTTGAATGAATTAACAGGAATATTCTGACGCAAAATCACTAACATAAATCAAATAATGCAAAATCTATATTTAATCAAAATTTCAAAGTTTTTAAATTCGAAAGTGAATTCATTCTGATTGACAATTGGTGGACTAAACACGCACTCAATTCTTATAAAAAAAATAAGCAACATTTGTTATTGCTAAAGCTCAATTCACGAAAGCTACGCACTGTCCTCTTTACGCTATTCTTAGAAATCAAAGCAGGCTATCTACGAAAATGATGGCTAAATTGTTCTGAAAGTGGAACTACATTTCTCGATTTGCTTACTTATTATATTTGTATCGTGATCAAGCATCAGCTAAAACCTTTTCTTACACAAGGAAATCGTTTAAAATCTTTTCTTTCCTCTGAAATCTAAGTGATGGGTGGGCGAGTTTTTTTTTTCTGACTGCAGAATATCGTGATATTGAAAATAATAAATATTTCCTTCTCTCTCCCTCTTTTTTCTTATACCAGTAGAGAAACTAACAATAGCTATTAATTCATTTCTAAGGATATAGTTTTTTTTTTTTTATTTTTTTGAAGGGCTAAACTACACTACATATTACTTATTTTTTATGCCATACAGGAAGCTTTATGGTGTCATTATCTTTCGACTTAATCTTTTTATTTTACTGGAAGTTACATAATCGAGTGTCCATTCAGATCGTAAAAAAGGCACTGCCTGAGCCAGGAGCTTCTAAAACAGCGATTCTCAATGAGTGGTCCGGCAGACCGATACCGGTGCTCTTTTCTGAAATTTCGCTCATACTTTCATGTCTCATTGAATTTGTCGCCTCGAGTACCGGACTCAACTGCTCCCAGATCCATTTATTCATCTTGCACCCTGATATTTTTTTTCATGTCCTTTTCTTTTTTTTTTCAATAATGGCACTTTTTTTTTTCTTTTTGGACCTCAAAGGTCGCATTGTCCCTCTTTCAAATCGGCAGTCTCCCAACGTCTCGCGTCCCGAGACTCCACCAGCCCTTACTCAACCCCAAACTGCTCACCGGCCCCTGCCGGGATCTCATGCAGCCCATGATGGCACAGCCAGACGGAGTCTGCAGCACTCCCGCTGTGCCATCATCAGCTTTCAAAGTTTAAAAGTTGATGAATTCCAAATTATTCAAAATTTACTTTTGTGGCAAAGTTTCATTTCACATTGAATTTCTTGAAAACCGCTCATAATTCTAAAATTACGTTTTCCTGCAAATTACTGTTGAGTGATTGGTCAACCAATAACATGACTAAAATTTTCCCTAAATATTATTTTCATGGAAAAATCGCCATGGGTCAAGTCTCCCTAGGACTTTTTCCTCAACATAATGTCCCGAAATGAAAGAAAGAAACAATGACAACAAGAACAAGACTAAAAAATAATGCTTTGAATCAAAAATTGTGCATCAGACCCCACCCAAATAGATACAATTATCAATTCCCATCATTGAAATCTATACAAGATTGCTTATTAGTTCGTTTCAATTGAGGTCATGACTCATCATGATTCATCGAAATTGCTGCAATGAAAGCAAGCATACGAACTTATTCAGCACTATAGCAGGATTTTTTACAAGTGCAAACTCCAACATGGTGTTAATGTAGAAGACACGTACAGTTAAGTCAGAGGGAGTAGGGGATCAATTGATCCCGCCCCCCTCCCCCAACCTTCCTAAAAGACGGCCTGTGTATCTAATGAAAAGAGATATTCGGGCGTTTGACAATTGCAACATTGCAATTATGTCCCCAAATTTGCCGAATTAGGAAAATTTTTGGAGGTGACCGTGACCTCCCATTGTCTCTCTTCAAAGCACCCCTAAAGCCAGCAGAATTTTTTTCAAATATAAACATAGGGGGAAAATGTTTTTGAAGAACCTTCTCATTTTTTTACAACGTTCTTTTTCACTTACGCATTGATAGTAATCGTATTAAGAAAGGAAGTCCATAAATAACTTTTCGAAATACAGCCTGAAAATCACATAAAAGCTCCTTTGTGTTATTTTTTTTACCACAGTAGTTTTCTTCGAATTGATTCAAAATTGCGCAAGAAACCGCAATAAAAAGTCGTCATACTCACAATGCGCTTCTTTCATCGTGGTATCGGTGATAAAATTGTTTCTGAACAATGATTCAAGGAATTATGAACTAATAATTTTATTTTCATTGCCGTTTTGTTAAACATTTGTGATCGAGATTTGTTTTTTGGTAGTTGTTTGAAACTGTTTGGTCGATATATGGTGTTGTGTTGCATACGAAACATTGCACGAACGATGTAACAGGGGCCATTTTCTGGAAATTTCGCTTTCGAAAGGGGGGTGCAAACCAATAAAAATGTTTTCTAAAGACACAAGAATTGCTGTGCGTAAAATAAGTAGCGTTTATTGCTTCTAAAGCAAACATGCCAAGCAAAATAATTAATTCTATAATAAGGTGACCAAAGACCAACTTTGAAATTTTTTTTTGTATTGATTGATTAAAGGATATAAAAAGTACAGAAAAAATGTCTTTATAAAATTATCTCAATTTTATTTTAAAGAAAATTAATGCATTTTGGAACGACACGAGAATTTTCTTGTTCTTCATCAGAACAAGGGGGATTTGAGTAAAAACTAACAACTTCACCTGAAAAAATACAACAATTGAGGAATGTAGCAGCACTTGGTGATACTCTACTGTAAAAATAATTAAAAATGGGGACGCTTCCCGCTTCCGACGTACATGTAATTGAAGCGCTTGTGAGGTGAAAGGGTTAAGTTACATTAAAAAAAATGAATTCTGTACAATTGTAAGCAATGGATACAGGTAAGCAAATAAACTTGGTACATCAAACAGTAGATGTTTCAATAGACCAATTTCATACGCACACTAATGACGAAACCAAAAAACAAAAAAGCTGTAACAACTGCAAAAATAAAACTTTGAACTTTAATTACTCGCAACTTATGTTTTGTCTCACCCCTTCATCTCTCAAGCCCTTCAATTCTCTCTCTCTCTCTCTTATCTCCCTCCACAAAATTCTATTTTCGTTTGATTTTCAGTTTATAAGAAAGAACGAGAGGAGTTCATGTTTACTTTATATTTGCTCGATTTTTAATATTTCTCCAGAAGATAAATTTCTATCAGTTTTCCATTTATTTTTATTTTACTCGTTTATTTTTTTTTCTCCCAAATCAGCTGTAATCGCCGGTGACGTCGGAATAAATGATGAAATAATTTTCGCGCTCACGGCGTTCAAATCCGCAACTTCAGATTTCGCAGCGATAAACTCTTAAATCGGCGATCAGAATCAGAATTCAGGAGCGAGATAATCTTATCTATATTTAGCGCCGTCAATGAACCGCGCGTCGACGGGGGAACGATAAAACGCACAGACTGCGTGACGTCGCCTTCTCTCTGCTGTGAAATTCAACCTCTCTTCATTTCTTTTCGAATTAATTTCGCCTGTGATAGCACATCCAAAAACAATTTTCGCTGTTGCTTTCCTGGCAATCATTGTGCAATCCATTTTTTTTCTGTTGGATGAAGATGGAAAAGTAAATTTAATGCAACACCTGTAGGGAGCTTCTCCTTTGATTGTCGCGGGGGGGGGGGGGGCAGTAGGGTTTCAACTTCTTACTTTAATAAAAAGACGATGCTCAAAGCTCAAATATTATAGTTCTCAAGTTTTTGTCAATTTCAAATGTTTTTCGGTTGCGCGGCAAAAAAAAGTTAAGCATATTTTTGACATCATTCTTGCTGATTCTTATGTAAAATGATGCCCTGAATCCAAATATGGCTATCGTTTTCCCCCACGGCTCCCCATTTTTCGAAAACGACGCAACGCCCCTCTCCCCTCCTATTTTTTCAGATTTCGAAAATTGCATAGCTATTATTTGGAGGGAAAGGAAGCATTATATTTACTATTAAAATTCTCCTATAGGGATAAAGCGGTGAAAAGCTCAAAATCAAAAGCACTTGTTGCAAGTTAGGAGACTCATGAGTTGTATCGTCCCTCCCCTCTCGAAAATATTTAATATGTCATCAACTACTCATTTTTTTCCAGCTTCAAAATTTTCACTTAGTTTTTGGTGCAAAACAAAAGTATCGGACTCCCTTCTATGACTCTCACGTCCAATTTTTTTTTTTTCAAACTGTACAATTCTTTAAAACCTTGGAAACATCGTATGTTACATACGAGCGCACCGCAGATCTCCTTCAGTAAAGAACCTTTCAGTATTATTTATATTTATTCCAGTTATGTTCACAGACGTAACAAACATTGAAAGCTTGGGAGCGATTACCGTAGTGGGGGAAACAGTGATCATATTTAGATTCATTGGGTCATTTTACATAAGAATCAACAACAAGAATAGTGTCAGATGCATGCGAAGTTTGTTTTTTGTCAAGCAATGTTGTTATACTGGACTTTGCTAGAAGTTTTTGATTAAAGCTAAGATATTTAAACTTCTTGTTTTGCAGTTCAACTATATATTTTTTTTAGAGAAAGAGACTTTTGCATTGAATATTTTGTTGTTTCAGCAAGGATAGCTATTCAATTTTCTTTAACAACAAGCAAAAGAAATTTCTTATCGTCCTCAATATTTGAAAAAAAAAATCCTGTTTAGTTCTTAAATTATTTGAATATTTCCATCAGCAATGTCATTCACCATTCTTTATTTATTTTGCTTTTCTTTCGGTAATTCTGTGATTAATATTATATTTGCATTCGTTGAGGGTTATAGGATGAAGGATGTTAGAAAATAATCTCTAATGTTCATGTTTGAAAAACATCACCCGATTGTTCTATGCTACGCTTGTTATATTTCGCTACTTTATAATTTGCTTTTCTTCATGTTAGAATTTTATCTGGAAAACTAAGTTAAAGTGACTTATTGTTAATGCCACAAGTACTTTTTAAAAACTCCTAGTAGCTCTTTCAATTTCCAGGTGTTCATATCCTATAAGATTTTTTTCCTCAAGTTCAGATATTCTCAAGAGTTTTAATATTAAAAGTGGAGCAAGGGCGGATACAAGGGAGGGGCGATGGGAGCGATCGCCCATCCCTTGGAGAACTTTTCAACCGCAGTTTTTCGACATTGAAGTTCTAAAAATGAAATTTTATACGAGTTTTAATGAGGTTGGGGCAGGGAGTTTTGAAGCTCTCCTCCGGAAGTATTTCGAAATTGAAGTCCGAAACTTTTGCGATCAATATATGTTTTCCAGTATGGATAGTAAAAAGTAACAAGATCAATCGCCCCTCCCTTGAAAAGTTTCTGGATCCGCTTTTGAAGTGGAGCATCTATTAATGTTCTATATATTAATGTTTTACTGTACAAAAAGTCACTGAAACTAGAAATTGTATCTAGTCTTGTTCTCTCATGATCAACTGAAAAATCTCCTTCTTCTATAGGAAAATAAATATTTTGAAGGCATATAAGAGGTTAGCCATCCACCAAACAATATGAATATCACCTCTCATTTGCCGATGTATTTTCTCAGACAGACTCCCAAAATGGCTAATAATAACTGAATTACCTCTTTATAATCAGCAAGAGTAATTATAGATTTTCCTATAGATTTATAAAAAGCTTACAGTTGATTTTCAAGCACTTGTTCAAAGTCTTCTCTCAGTTCTATGCACGGCATTTCTGTATCTTTTCTTTTTTTTTTTTTTTAATTCTTTGTCGAACATTCTTCACTTTAAAGTTATTAAAGAGTGAAACTACTGAGGAAAAATGATACCAAGCATGAAATAAATATCTTTGCCTAAACTACAGATTAGTTCTATGCCATGATGGCGGCAGGCCAGCTACAATAGTTTTTGTGCAATTAATTTTTATAATTTAATTCTTTCTCTTTGAGCTCTTGTGTCATTGTTAGCAGTATTAGTTTAAAACTTGAAATCCTGCATTTTATTTCCTCCGCATCCCACTACTTTAAAAGCATACAAACATTTTTGCTCAGTTCCTCCACCTCCACAACTCTATTTTATCATGCTTAAAAGTTTTTGAAAACCATCGCTCAACATGTACGCAACTAGTACTGCAGCCTACATTGTATAATGAGTTCTACCAAATAGTAATTGTATCAAAATTATTGCTAGGTTCAAACGATTAGGAAACTTTCCAATTGTTTTAACTAATATTTATGTATTGGAAAAGCAGAATTACTGAAAAAAAAATCTTTCGTAAGAAAATAGTCCCGTCTGAAAATGTTGGAAATTGGAAAAAATTGCGAAAAAGCGTAAAAATGGGGGGCGTTTGAGCACCATCTTACATTTTGGGGTTGAATGCTGAAATTTTAGGAGAGTGATTTTGTACATAAATATAAAAAATATAGAGTGAGTCTTGGTCTCTAGCAAAAAAATAATTTTTTTGAACCACCCTAGGGGGCAGCTTTTACCAAAATATTTTTGATGCGCGTACCCTACACACACCAAGCCAAGAAATAAAATAAATTTCATATCAAACATCAAAAAGAAAAAATCGGTTAAACGTCATCGTTATGGCATTCGGGTTTGAGCGCCTACCAAGAGCTCCCCGATGAGAAATCACGGGATATCACTGTGATCTCCCAAAACTTTTACTTTTTCGGCGCACTTTGATGACGGTTCATGAAAGTTAGAAAGACAGACTTTTGATTTTGCAGTTTTTAAGATCTTTTTCAAATGATGCATAGTGTGTCTCTTCTCTTCTCATTTGCTGTGCATGATGTGTGTATGTATGTTTTTTTTTTTTTTTTTTAATCACTCGATCGTTCGGCAAATTGTGAATTCCCCTATCCTCTCCTAAAAGTCTAGGCTCCTAACGCTTCTGTGTTTCCAAGAATTTATAAAAATGATACGAAAAAAAAGTTCTGGCACGTGAAAGCCTTCTTATAGGGAACTCCAGGGTTCCAAGGAAAACAGGTCGAAGGCCTCTGCATTAGACAATTACAAAATTAAGGAAAGACAAATTTTATGTAACAAGAGAGTATTTGACAATGCGTTCCTCAAAACGCACGGAAGAATGGCACTACGCGTCAAACATGGTTGAGCGCAATGTTGCCGCCTGCGCCCCCCGCCCTAAATCCGACAAACAGAGCTGAACACCCCCCCCCCCCCAAGTACAAGAAAATGTCCCTAAAAATCTCAATGGAGCAATCTACACCATGCATCCTAGTCTGGCACCCTTGGGGCGGATCCAACTTTTGGTTTTGGATGGGCCATTTCCGACATGGCATGAATGCCCTTTTTGAGCGCGAAAAGAGGGCCTGGGGACAATTATTCGACAAAATGAGTCCCCCAGACCCAACTCCAGAATATCTGCGGTCAATTGAAGATGGAGATTTTGAGCCCCCGCCCCCTCTCCCCCGGTCTACGCCTGGTCCCTAACTGATGTGATTTAAACTTCAGTATTCTGCCGAACCAAGAAATCGTTGCTTCTAGAAAGATGAAGGGTTTATTATGAGAAATTTCCACAGCATTTTTTATCTAATTCTTACTTTCCTCATTTTGTCATAAATCATGAATTAAAATTCGCTGTTTCGTGAAACTTGTTCTCTCTCCCCCTTCCCCGAATGCGTCATAAATATGACTTGTTTTTTCTCATTCATTAGGATTGGTTTCAATTTCAAGGGCGTGGTCAAGGCCACAGCTTCTGCGCTGCTTGTGAACATAATCGATACACATGGATTGACAATTAAATGAAATTTTGTTGGTGGAGCAGACGTTACCTAGGGCGGAGGGGGTCATTTCCGTTTGGGGGGAGGGGTCATGATTGGCATTTCTGGGTATAAATAGGGGGTTTGGAGCAATTTTTCAAAATGCAAGTCATCAAAACGCAACCTTAGTCCACCTGGCTGAACCCCAACTCTAGGAGGGGGTCCCCCCATGTGGATTTATGCCTAATTTGTTATGCTCTTTTCAAAAAAAAAAAAAGAGAGAGAGAGAGAGAAAGAAAGAAAGGTAACATCATTTACTGAAATTAATTTTTATAACATTGATGGAATGCGTTAGTGAAGAAGCAATAGAGACAACACTGCAATAATTGAAATTATGGAACCTCGGTTAGTTGAAACCCGCTTAACTCGACATATTTTCGTGGTTCCTTGGGGTGTCGAATTACCGAGGTTCCACTGCAATTATCGCTAAGGTCTCTGGGGAATAAGTCCAAATCATATGATTTTTAGTAATTATATGCAACAAATCAACGCAAAGCAGACTACTTCTGGTTGATTTATAATCATTTCCCTTCAAAGTTTATGCACGTGAAAGCCTTCTTAGATTTTTATTTGCTGTCACGGCCAGTAATAATTCATTTTTTTTTTCTATGTTAATGAGGAATCAAGTCCTCAAAAAAGAACGATTAAAAATGATGAAGGAGAGGAGGAAGGAAAAGTTGCAAGTTCAAGGCTGCCAAGAGGATTCACTGCGGTCTGAAATCGAAAGTGCACTTTAATTGATGGTTTAATTAGTCTTGATTACACTTCGCGAAAGCGTGAATTTGTATCTTGATATGTTTTGATTTTGGAGAAAAACGTGAAGCTTGTCGAGACTAAAATTTTGATAATCCTGCAAGATTCAGAAAAAAATTTACTGTTTGATATTTCATCGCACGACCTTCCACGAAATTGCGCATGCGTCAGGTCTCTTCTGATTTTATCGAAATAGAAGAAAAATGCATGTGAAGTAACATACAACAAGGATGCAACAAGTGAGCAAAAACTGAAAGCATCGGAAAATGCAGGCCCGTCATTTGGGGGGGAGGGGGGGGTCAATTCCCCCCCCCCCCGGCTTTGAGAAATCAATGTATTTACATATAAGTGGGCGTGGTTTTTGCTGTTTTCCGATGAAATTGCATTGTGTTTTCACCCTTTGCCCCCCCCCCCCCGGAAAAACTTGAAATGACGTCCCTGGGAAAGTGCGCCTCCTTAACCTATCACCTTTTTCAAATGGAACCGTTCTTGGTCGCCAGGCGCAGAGTTCAAAAACGAACAGTATGTTTGATATAAAACATAAAGTCACTACAATAAAAAGAGAGCTTCTGGAATTGTGCTCCGCGGGACCGAAGGGTTCCATCATTCCATGGAAATCTCTCGACGGTTCGTCAAAATTTGCTTTTTCTCATTTCATAAAGTTAAAAATCAACCACTGAAAAAATCGATAAAAACAAGGTTTGCATACAATCATTTAATCAGTACATTCCGAATGAACAACAGAGAGAATATCAAAATGGATTGTGGATCAGCGAGTCATTTTTTCCAACTTTAACCTGGACTAGCGTTCCTCAACCTTTCTGGATCATCGTAGAAACCGTGAATAATCAAAACCTTTCGGAATAAATCGCAATTTTTCCCCCCTTTTAGAAAATTTTAAAAAATGAATAAAAATAAAATAAGATAAACAGAAATAATTAAAAAGCCTTCCGATGTTCGACAGTTAAAAGTTATAAATAAAAATAACATTTTACTTTAATTCAAGAACTCACGAAAAATACTGTCTGTTTGCGTATTGTGTGCCTGGCAGCCACGAACGCTTCCATTTAAAAAATGAGAGATAGGTTTAGGATGCGCACTTCCCGATGCCTTCAGTTTTTGTTCGCTTGCTACTTCCTCGTTGCATTTCCCCCCTATTTCGAGAAAGTCCGAAGAGACTTGGCGCGTGCGCAGATTCGACGGAGGTTTCGCGAAAAAATGTTAGACAGTACTAAAGTGTAAAGTTTTGTAATTTTTGTCACAATAATAAATCAGTCAGTATATATATTTGAGGAAAAACATTGAAACTTCTGAAGATAATTACAAAATTCAATTAAAAGATGTCATAGGTCCCATGTCCCTTTTTTATTTTTTGAATGATTTTTTCCCCACTCCCCTAGAATACCAGTGGTAGTATATGGCACAAGAATACAAATCCTTTTGAAACGATGTCATAAAAATTAGAGCGGAACTCAGATCTTTTTGTTAGTCCGCTCTGCAAAAACTTTCTTGCTCAAAAGAAAAAACAAGAAAAAAAAGGGGGAACTTGTCAGACAATTTTCTAAAGAGGTTGAGAAACGCTGTACAAGCACATAAATTATTTTCCGGTTCAAATAAAGTGACCAGATTTTTCAAACAAAAATCAGCACAAGTAAGCAGGAACTGATTTTTTTCCCTCGGAAGTTCAAATATCAACTATTTTAATAAATATAAAAATTGAAAATAACCAAACGCGTCAGGTGGGAAAAAAATGATATTCAGTGTTTTTGCTCTCCTGAAAAGTGCCAATTTTCACATTCGTAATTTTAGCATGGTGCCGACGATATCCTCTCGTTTATCGGAACTTTAAAGGAAAAGTAGAACATTCGGCTGATGGGACAATGGTCACATCTACAGAGGGAACGTCTGGTCAGTTGAATTTTATCGCATGAAAAGCGCACCTCTGAACTTGAACTTCTTTTATTATATGCCCAGAAGCAAATCCTGGAACGATGACAGAAAACAAAAGCTGCGGCACCCTTTGTCAAGCCACACTGTTTTTCACGGCAAACGCAACGGTCTTTTCTGTGAACTGGCTATAAAATCAAGGACGACTACATGGTATCAAATCGTGAACTTGCTCATGACGTCATCCCGACGATTCAACGTACTCGATTGCTCTCCTCGTGCATTTCTGGAAGTTCGGTCCTCGGCGATTCTGTCTTAGCAGCTGATAATATTATTAGAAACTAGTTTTTTTTTCCGTCAAAAATTTCTATGTATTTATCAATCAGTGCTGGCAGTGGGCGAAGGGGGAAGCAAAAGTGAGGTAGCCAGAAAATTAATTTTTGTAATGGATTAAATTTTAGAGAGGCATTTACTAAGTTTTGATCTTTCTCAGCGGTCAAGAAAGGCAACATTCTGAGGTTCTGGGGGGGAGAGGGGGCGCTCGAACCAGGAAAATAACACAATGAGTTACACTAAAGAAATTATTCATTGGAAAACGTAGTTTTCTCTTAGAGAAAGGAGCGCATTTACAATCTTGTGGGGGGGGGGGGCACCACTGAGTCTATATACCCCAATGAATTCCCTAACCTGCCTCGCTCAGCTACTTTTCTTCAACATTTTGGATCGACCTATAAAGAGAAAAACGTAAAAATTGGGTCCATTTACCCCCCCCCCCCCCGGTGGTGAAATTGAGATTTATACACACATTCTATAGTAAAAACATGAATAATGGTGATAGTTGTTACCATAAATAACTTGAATATTTAACAAAATAAGTTTGAGACAAAGGATAAATTTCAAAATCTGGACCTTATGTTCCGCTTAGAAAACTGGACCTTATGCCATCGCTCGCCAAAAATGTGGAACTTCTGTTCGTGGATCTTTTGTCTGTCGGACCTTATGTTCCTTGGATCTGAAATGGCTATTGGACCTTATGTTTGGCGAACCTTCTGCCTCGCGGACCTTTTGGACGTGGATCTTCTGTTCGTGGACCTTTGGTCACAAAGTCCTCCAAGTGAAACGATACCTCTGGGGGTTCTAGGGCCTATGGTTTGCTCGACCCTAGGTTCTGGTTCAAAATTAAGAACAGAGCGCTCTTCAGAGCCCTATCCAGGTTAAACCACTAAACTGGTAGGTACGGGGGACCCTGGAGGGTGAAAATGAAAATGTTCGTGGACCTTTTGGTTTTGGACCTCACAGCTGGATCTCGGAGAGAATGACGAGCGCTCAAAAGATTGGGCGGACATAAGATCCATATTCAAATAAGGTTCAACAGACAGACCCGCGGACCTTTAGGACGGTTATCTTCTGTTCGTGGACCTTTTGGTTTTGGACCTTCTAGCCGGATCCCGGGGGTTCTGACGTTAGATCCAAAACCAGAAGGTCCACGAACAGAACATCCACGTTCAAAAGGTTCAAGGGACAGAAGGTCCGGCGGACATAAGGTCTAATGGACATGAGATCCAAGAAACATAAGTTCCGATCGACAAAAGATCTGCAGACAGAAGGTAAACATTTTGGGAATGTCGGATTTATACAGAGATATTTTATATTAAAAAACATGTATTATGGTGATAATTACCATGTAAAACTTGAATATTTAACAAAATAAGTTGAAGACAAAAGATAAACCCAAAATCTGGACCTTTTGTCCACCCCGCTGAGAAATCTGGACCTTATGCCATCGCTATCTAAAAATATGGACCGTCTGTTCGTGGACCTTTTGGCTGTTAGACCTTATGTTCCTTGGATCTTATGGCCATTGGACCTTCTGTCTGGTGGACCTTATGTCTCGCGGACCTTTTGAACGTGGATCTTCTGGTTTTGGACCTTCTAGCCGGATCCCACATTTTGGACAGCTGTCCTGGATCCCAAAAGATGACCTTCCTTCTCTTCGTCGAACCTTATGTCTGAAATCCCTGAATGGGGACTGGACATAAGGTACAAAACCAAAAGGTCCACAGACAGAAGATCCACGTCCGAAAGGTCCGAGGGAGAGATGATCCGAGAGACAGAAGGTCCGACAGACATAAGGTCAAATGGACATAAGATTGAAGGGACATAAAGTTTCCGACAGACAAAAGATCCAGTTTTAGACAGGTATGCGTGCGGGGGGCATTCTGGATTAAAATACTCAGGAGCGCCCCAATGGGAGGTCACTGTGACCTCCCAATAATTTCCGTACTCGGCACATTTTGCTGACGATTCGGCAATTTGAAGACAATATTGAGATTATTTGTTTTAGTTTTCAGAATTGATTTTTAAAAGATGCCTAAATGTTTTTTCTCACTAAATGTTCTGTATCTACGACATTTGTGTAAGCTTGTATTTTATCATTCGGTAAAATTGGAACTTTATTCGGCAAATTGATAATTTTCCTCCCAAAAATTTTAGTTCGGGGCGCCCCTGAAAATACTCATGAATAAAGCTGATTAAAACACCTGATTTTATTCCCCTCGGACCGTTGGGATGTGGATCTTCTGTCCATGAACACTCTTGGGATTCGCGTAAAAATGTTCGACGAATAAAAGAACCACAGACAAAAGGTCCCGATTATTTGGACAGCTAGGACATGCTGGACCTTCGTTCAGATTTTAAAAGTTTTTCCTTTGTTTTAAACTTTTGCATTGTGAACATGTTTTTCGTTTCTGCAAAACACATGCAAGGCAAGCAATAATTTGTAAATCTTGTGCTAGATTTAATTTTGTTTTTATCATTTTTGCTTTTAAAAGAGGTATAGTTTTACTTCTTAATTCTGCTTGAATTTATGAACTCAAATTATAAAGATCTAATTAAAAAAAAACAGCTGCGTGAGATTTTCCTAGATTTTGACATCTTCAATTGACTCAAACAGCACCACTTGAATATTCATGACAGCAATCAACCGTGTAATAAATCGAGAGCTCACGCACTTCAGTATTTTCTCACAAAAGAACATTTTATTGGTATTTGCTCAACTGAGCAATGAGAGAACTCCCACAATTCGAGCTTCCTTTTCACCGGACCAATTTCGGCAAAATATATGGAACGAATTACATGGGAATTGACACATTTTACGAGAATTCTAAATAGTACTTCAAAGCATTTTCTTACACCGTTTGATTTAGAATGGCATTTTGTTCCATTGTAATCTTTATTTACCGATCTATCCACAACTGCCAAGATAAGTTGCCATTTTCTTTCGAGCAGAACTTGCTTGAATGCTCAATAGCTTCCGAACTACAAAAAAATAAATAAATGAAAGGAAGTCTATCCCCAGGACACCCCTTTTCGTTTTTACTGCAACCCTCAAACGGACCATTGGTCGGCGCCACGTGCCCCACTGACCTACAGAGCATTGAAGGTCGTCACAAGAACTACGAGAATTCAGTTGCCCTTGAAAAGTTTTCCCCTGGGTTGTAGGGTTGCTGTACAAATCGCCCCCTTCTTTGGGTGTAAAAGAAAAAGAATCTTGAGCCTCTGCTCCTCTGCTATTTCCCTGTTTCTCATCATAGAAAACATCAAAGGATGCGCAAGAGACATTTTTTTTCTTTTTATTTTTCCAGTTTTATAATTAATAACAAAGTTTTTGGGAAAAGCCGAAGGACAAGTTCTTTAAAATAATTTCGAGTTTAAAAGAAAGAAAAAGAGAGAGAGAGAAAACAATCAGTGTTGCAAACACGTTTTCATTCTTTTTGCCATCAAAACATACAGGGGTGCAGAGCTGGTATGTCACTTTGAAGGTCCAGACAGAAAGTCCAAAATTAAAAGGTCTCCGGACAAAAAATCCATGTTCAATAAGTCCGACTGACAAAAGATCCAAAGGGCAGAAGATCCAGCGGACATAATATTCAGTGGACATAAATTCCGGCGGACGGAAGGTCCGGACATTAGCTTAACCTTTGTGTCTGAAACTCCAAAAAGTCCGAGAGATAGAAGATCCGCGAGACGGAAGGGCCGCCAGACATGAAGTCCAATGGCCATAAGATTTAAGGAGCATAAAGTCCGACAGATAAAAAGCCCACATTCTACAGTAAAAAACATGAATAGTGGTGGTAGTTACCACGATTGACTTGAATATTCAACGAAATAAGTTTGAGACAAAGGATAAACTTCAAAATCTGGACCTTATGTCCACCCCGCTGGACCTAATGCCCCGTGGACACTGGACCTAATGCCATGGTTGTCTAAAAATGTGGACCTTATAGCCGGATCCCCCCATGTTGCAAAGAGGGGGTCGATTGACCCCTCCCTGGTCCCCAAACGACCGGGCTTTTGATGATCATTTGAATTGCATGAAATCATTTCGTTCCAAGAATATATCACTTATTTAAATTCACTACCAATATACACAAACAAATATTCGTATTTAAAAAATAATATTACAACAATTCTTTTTCATGAGTTTATTTTTACTCTTTATTGAACACAAATTTTAAAAATATGTAACTATTTTATTTCACTTGTTATTGCCGAAAATTGTTAAATTTCCCCATTTTTTTTTAAGGGAGAAAAATAATGTTCACCTTACAGATAACTTTCTTCCTTTTTGCGTCGGCGGTACACAAAAACGTGTGCCTCAACTCTAAAATAATTTATTTTTCGGCAAATTTCAAAGCAAAGGTTCTCAGCTAAAAATGCCTGTGTTGTGTGCGGATGAATTTTAATAGGAGGATGCGAGAGAGCATTTGCGTGATTATTTTTTATTCTCGCAATTTGCATTCATAATGCCTCGCGTCAAGGTTTCTGTTATTAGATTGCACAAGAATTTCGGGTCAGTGGCCTGAGAGCTGGTTTTCATTCCATCTTTTATACCATGCTGTTTGAAATTCTGATTACACATTTCGTTCACCTCTTTTTGTTAATGGCATCACGGCAGGGGGGAAAAATAATCAATTTTAGATGTTTTATTCGGTTTAAAGTTGAACAAGTGACAAAATTGATTCAATTGTGTAAAAGTTTTTTTTTAATGGGACCCATAGTCAATAGCGGATTCACAGGGGTTAGTCAAAGGGTCAGCAGACCCCCCCCCTCCCCAGACCCGGATTACCCATTAGGCCATCCTAGGCCCTGGTCTAGGGGCGCAAGCTGGAAAGGGCGCATGTTGAGGAGGAAAAAAAATATTCATAATCAATAATCAAGAATAAATAAAAGTTTAGCGACGTAGTGAAATAAGGGAGGGAGCGTTTCCGAGCCTAATCCCTTAAATTCACGTCACCAAAGCAGACTAAAGTTGTGTTTTAATAATTTTAATTTCATCATCTAAAATTTCGTTTTAAGACCACAAGGTCGAAAACTTTTTCGGGAAGTGACCCTGACATCAGGCCTTTCCCACCTCATTAAAAATTGTCTAAAATCTCGTGTTTTGGGTCTCAATTTTAATAAATATTCCCAAAGAGCCCCGTTTCAGGCATTCAGTCCTCATCTAACACTATTCAAATCGTCTAATTGTTTTGATTACTTCAATTCCGACACATTTACCGAAGCGAATTACTGATTCCAATCGTCGAATTACTGATCCCAATCGTAAAATTTTAGGATCTCGGGAGAGCTCCAGGAGAGCTCTCCCGAGATAGATTTTCGTCTTTCCAAAGCATCATTAAAGTTCGTCAAAATTTTAGGTTTCGAAAGGGGTGAGGAGGAGTCTTCAAACTCATTCCTTTATCAAACATCATCAAAGATGACTCACACTTGCTTATGTAGGACTTCAATTTCGAAAACTTACTCGGGGGGGGGGGAGCAGGGGTAAGCGACCGACATTTTTAGGGCAAACCAGTGTGTATTTTGTAACATTCAAAGAAAAATATACGTTGTGATATCGGGCTTTTCAACTGGATTATTATACCATTAAATTCAGCTTAAAACTTACAATAATCCAGGAGAAAAGATCGTTTCTACAACGTATATTTTGCTTTGAATGTAACAAAACTATTACAATTTTCCTTTATAAATAATAAAAAAAATCAAAAAAAATAAAAATAATAATAATAATAATAATAATTAATTAAAAAAATCAACAATCTTTTAAATTGCGCGTTGAATTGCCCTGCTGCGAGTTGTCCCATTACTTTCCGATAAATGGCATAAAATTGCATTTTGAAAGCTTCAATTTCGACAAATTCCCGAGGAACCACCTTTGGACCTTTCTGTTTCGAGCATCGACAGAGGAATACGAAAAAAAAAGGGAGGAAAGAAAGAAAAAAACAAAATCATAAATCAGTTCATCAAATGGGGCCGGGAGGGGGGAGGGGAGATTCGATTTGGATAGGGTTCGGATGTATGAGGTGGGGCGTAGTTTTTGAGTTTGGCCCAGGGCGTAAATAGACTTTAATTCGGCCCTGCCCCCCCACCCCCTGCGATGGGAAACACATTTTATCAGTTGCACAACCATTATCAATCTTGCAAGGCCTAGTTACCCAAAAGGCTCAGAAAGCTTGAGCTTCCCCTTAAAATCTTCAGGGGGCCCAAAAATGACTGAAAACCTGTGTTTCAAATTTTAGTTTCTGCTTTTAAATGCATATCCAGAGGTGAGTGTAAAGATAAAAACTGATTCAATAAATTTTTTACGGAAAGTTTTCAGAGTAAAACATTTCATAAAACATTAATCCACACCACAAGTTATTTTTAAATGTGGGAATTGGCCCATTTTTTACAATGTATTTTTATTAATTCTGTGAAATAATAAATCCAATTTAACATCTAATCTTAGAATTGCTGTGAAAATTCTATATATTAGTGGGGTAAGGGGGATAAAATTTAATCTGCATTCTGCTTGAGCTTCTCAAGAGTGGAAATATTCCCCCTATCCTCAAAAAGCAGGGGCCTCAAAACGCGACTCAGTTTCCCCTAACGTCAGAAGTTGATTGGGTTCTGAATCATGCTCTTATTGAAACAAAAATTTCATCCATGTGTTATGTATGAAAAATGATCAATTTTATTTAAGAATTTTCTTTGAGAATTTTATTTTTAAAAATTTGAAAATTCCAATATTGATAACATGTAGACAATTTATAATTTGCAAATTCATATATTTCCTAATGATAAATTTTTACCAAAATAAATAAATGGCTAATTAATGTTATAAAAATATTACTAGCTATGCAATCTTGTATGATATTTTAACCCTTTCGGCTCCACCGGGACATATATGTCCCGCAGGCAATGACTCTGCAAAATTGATCCAATAAAAAGTTATTTAGTTTTTCATTGTATGTTCAGTCTCTTTTTCAATGCCACTGGGATAAATGTGTCCCGATAAAATGGTTAGATAGAACAATAGGACACATGTCCTACCTAAAACTCCCCCAGATTCCTAGAAATTTTTCAATCAGAAAAAAAATATTGGTACTGAAAGGGTTAAAGAAGGTTTAAGTATTATTTTCTTCGTTTTCCTTCCACTTAACTGATGAGGAATAACCCACTGAACTCGACCCACTTACAAAAACTTCTGGATCCGCCTCTGCCCATAGTGCCCCAATGCAAAGAAACCTATAGGGAGAAGAAAAAAAAAAAAGATTGAGTTTTGACATCTAGAATTCAAATTACGTTTTTTGATTTCTACGAATTGCGATAGATGTGTGTGTGTGTGTGTGTAGGTGGTCGTGTGCGTAATTTGCCATCTCGAATTCAAATTTTGTTATTTGCAATGATGAATTGCAACGAGTGTGTGTCATACGTCCGAAAGCACATACTCCTAATGTGTCCCCGATCCGTGTGGTCCTTTTGGCTCAGTGGGTAAAGTACTGGGTAACCATAACAGAGGACCCTGGATCAACCCCGGCAGGGACACATATCTGTACGCCACACTGGTCACCCGACAACTCAACAGAATGTGTCTTCTGCCATCAGTACCGCGCCACCATGTCCCACAGGGTGGAGGAACACAGACTGATAGATAAGTCACATTGGCAGACTACCAATCTGAAAAAAAAAAAAAAAAAAAAAAACCGGCACAACTAAGGTACAAGCAGAAAACATGCAGCAATTGAAGGGCTCGGGCGTTAATAGTGGTTTCTGACAAAAAAGTAAAACTCGAATTATTTGGTGAAAACAATGGTATGTGGGCAGTATATGAACAGAAATATTACAGGGCTTAACGATAAACACATCCCTTTATAATGTACCTACACACACGCACTTTGTTTTTGAAATCAAAATACTTCCTACAGTAATTTTTCGAAGTTTTCACAAGCCATACCTTTGATTTTAATAGTTCAAGTTACCATTATTACACCCGAGCCCTTCAATTATTCACTGTTCAAAAAAGAAAAAACTGGGGAGAAACGAAACATTAGCAAGTAAATGATTTAGATTCGAAAAGAGCTCCAGCTGCTCTACAAGTTCTTCACTCGATAAAAAAGCTAAAAAGTTAAAAGAAAAGAAAAGAAAAACAATAAATAAATAGCACAATAAAAGCTACAATTGTTTTCTAATGAAAATACACGTGTTCTAAATCGATGAATCCGGAGAAAACGCATACATTACTTCTTAAATAGGAGAACAAAATCAACCAGAGTCAGAGTTATAAATCCAAAAGAGTTAGAAGAATCAAGATCGTTAACCTCGCGCATTTGTCAGAATTAACAAGTTGCGCTTGGATGAGTTTGTTCTATTGCACGATAAGAAAGGTATTAGACAACGAACGTTTGTTGCGTAAGGTCTAAGGACATTGTATTTCTCGATGGAAAACAAAAAAGTGGTTCACGCCTGAGAGAAAGCTAGCTTGTTTTATGGGCACAGCACCAATACATTTTGTTTGTATCGAAAAAAAAAAAAAACAAATTGCATTAGTCTCAATAATTCTAAACAGGAAATAAACGTATCGTATTTGTCGGACTATATGAAATTAAGAAATGTTTCATGATTCAATAGAGCCTAATGCAGTTTTTCCGAAGTGTGGAAACGTAAATCTTATTAGTTGAAATTGAAGAACGAGTAACAATATGTTTTTTTTTTTTTTTTCAAAATAAAACCAGATTTATTGGAAATAAAAAGGTTCTTGTTCACGAACAGCGCAGCAGACCCCCAGAACTCTCGATTTTAACACATATTTGAGTTTCAAATATATTTTTACTTCCATAGCTCAAAAATAAACAGAACAATGAATAAATCAATTGAAAATAAAAGAAAAGAAGAGAGAAAAGCAAAAACGTATCAGGAAAAAAAAAATGAATTTATCAAATAAAGATTTTTTTTTTTGGCGCGAGGGGTGGGGGTGAAGTCGTCCGCAAAGTTCATAATTTTCAGGAAGGGGTACAGGAAGGTTCGCACACTTTGCCTCGGGGCCAATGTTTCGTTTTTAAATTCAAAAAAAAAAAAAAAAAAACATTGTATCAGGGGGCCTAAACTAAATTTTTGGAAGGGAAGAAATTTCAATTTGTCAAATCAAACTCCGTCAAATCGTGTTTGATCAAAACTCTCATTCGCATAAAATTAATTAAAGGAATCAAATCTTAAACCGCGTATAATCAAATCTGTGTAAAATTACTGTGTTGAAAATTCTTTCCTACGACGATTTGGCTGATAAAAATTAGTGGGTTCGATTAGTTCTGGTTGTGGAAGATCGTTCACAACTAGAACTAATCAATTTGAAATACAGAAATTGATCGGAAGATGCTTCAGAATTTCAACTTGCTGCTGTTTGTATTTGCATTTATGTGACACATTTTACACTATTACTGTGGGTGTAGTACAAATGCAACGCTAGCGGAAAATCTAAATGCATTGCAAAAGACCTTTTTGGAATAGGGATTGTTGTCACAAATTGGCAACCCGTCGAAAATGTGGGTCAGGAATGCCAAGCCTCAAGATAAATGCAGAGGGGCTTCTATCTGGTGGACTTTGAAGGTGACCCCTGACCCCTCATCTACCCCTTTTCGCTGGCGGGGAACGGTTGGAGGGTTCATTTTCAGGGGGTGTTCCGTTGAAATTTGGATCACCAACCAAAAATGGACAAGCAAGTATTGGTCGAGAGCCCCCCCCCCCCCCCATCTGAAAGAGTCTAAAATTTCTGTACCGGCCATTTGCCAATTGGACTTCATTCGGTTTGTTAGGGGAGACAGAAGCCCTTCGATGCTGTAAGTTTTTTCATTAATTCCATTACTTATTTTGATATTATTATCAGTGTTAACTAATTTAATTAATGCCTATCGCTTTACCATCAATAATTTTTACATTAAAAATCCTTCAAAATCTTATTGATGCAAATAATAACATCGGTGTATAAATAATACACTTTCATTACATTTATATGATTATGTTCTAGAGGCCGAATTCAAGTGAAACACCATTGCAATCGCTTCGAGGCGATCGCAATTGCAATCGCTACTAGAAGTCGAATTACGATAGAATAGCACCTCGTAGCGATTGTAAAGTTTCACTTGAATCCAAATTTGGGAACTTGCGATTGTATTAATGAGTTGCGATCGTCCATGTTTCACTTGAATCCCGGCCTTACAATGGGATTTAAATTTACCCAAGCTTATCCAAATTCAAGTCATGAACTATTTTTAATGAATATTTAAAAATTAAAATTTCGTTTGTCTTTTGCACAATTAAAGGCATACAATTTTTAAATTAATGGTTTATAACCTGAAAATATATTGGATTTTACTTCAATTTAAATATTAATAGTTGAAAAATATTTGCAAAAAGTAAAGAAAAGAGTCCTCATTTGTTATTAAGTTTTTGCTTAGTTTCAGCACCCGTTGCGTAAAAGTTTGAATATGATGATTTTTGTTTTATATTGTATTGCACATGCGCTGCAACTTGCCAAATATAGTATTTATTCCACAGTAGCGCCATCTTATTGTACCGTTGAAGTGCAGAAGCGAGGTTGGAAGTCGTTAGAAATCATCTGTAATAATATTGAATTCCAGTTAAGTGGTGTTAAGAAAGTTTTTTGTATATTTTAAATATAAGTTAGTATGTTTGTCGCTTGCATTAAAATTACCGATTTTTCTCAGAGTGTTAATTGATATTAATGTTTTAGGTTTAAAAGCTTGGAAGTATTAAATTGTTACTGATGTGGCGGCAAACTGACGTTCGATGATGATGGACTAACATTGATTAAAACACAGGTGAGTTTCCTAAAATAGTTTATTTTTATCCATGTAAAATTTTTCATAAAAAAAATACTGAACAATTTTCTAATGATAAATCTTACTTTTTTCTTTCCTTTCGGGTTGTAAACTTTTCTGCTACTTATTTCACTTCCATAAACATATTGTAGATAGTCCAACACATTGTAGATAGTACGTAAATAGTGAGTTATTTTTCACTTGCATTTTTTATTTAAAAGTCGAAGAGGTCTCATTTTGACGAGCGTTTTGAATTTCTTTTCAGTTTTAAAACTGAACCGCTCAAAATTTCCCCGATAAGCAAGTTACGATTATTATGCCCTCCCCCTCCAAAAAAAACTGTTGCACATGTCACCTATCAAATTTAATCTTCGGTATATTCCTGTTAAGAGTGTTACAAAGTCTAACTCTCGCCTTGCGATTATCCACTGGTATTTCGGCGGACAGTTACCGATTCGTAAAAAGTAGGACCCGGACTTGGGCAAATTTTTGCTTCCACATTAAACAAATTTCCTTACTCAAGAGGGAGAGAGAATCTCAACGTTACGTGGATGTCGTGATTAATTTTCGTAACTGATTTTTCAAAACTATTTTCATTTATCAATTTATTTTACCGCAAAGACTGCCAGCCGCTCATAAGATATTTTACAAGTGGGTTTCGATCCCCGAATCGGAAATTTTTTTCCCTCTCCCTCAGCGCAAAAAAAAAAAAAAAACTAAACAGTCCGGGGAATAAAATATCTTTTGCTCTGCAAAACGCTGCTCTAGCCAATTGTGAAACATAAATTTAGTTTTGGTTTGTTTTCGAGCTGTAAGCCTCATGCTTAAAAGTAAGATACGCGGAAGGTTGTTTTAAACGTAAGCTCTATTTTACTTTTGAAACCTTCATTAGATTTGATATCCACGTTACGATAACTTCAGTATCTTGCTTTCGTACTTACTCTGAATTTAATTTTGTCTCTATGAAAATCTTTGTACGACGTTCGGAGATTTTTCTCACCTCCTTCAAATTTAAATCCTGTATTGTTCATACTGATGTAATATGGTTCCAAATCCAGAAAATTAGTTCCATAGCTGTGAAATTGCCATTCGTTACGTTATTAATGAATGGCGTTGCAGGCAGCTTAAAGCATAGTTCCTTGGATTAGTGCTCATGCGTGAAAAAGCGCACGAGTCTCGACCCCAAGGTACATCTATTGTAAGGTATGCCACGTATATGTACATTTTACCTATGTAATGACAGGTGTATAAAAAATGCGGCATAAAATATGTTCAAAGTTTAAAATCGCCAAAATTGCTGAATGCTGCGGGAGTTGCGGCGCCACGATAAACTCCTTTTTCAATGTAAAGAATGAGTTTTAAGGCGAAGGCATCTGAAAGCATTCTGCACTTTTGGTGCCTTTAAAGGATAAACCTAAATTTTTTAACTGCACACTTTAATTCGTAACGTATTGGATTGTTTAAAAATTGTCTGAAATTGTCTTGGGTTTTATTTGGTTTCGCCGTAAAATGTTTTACGTAAAAAGATGTTATAGACGTATTTGCAATGACTAAAACCTTGTTGTATTTTATTCAAATGTCAAAGTTAGCTATATTCTGGATTTTTTCCGAAAAAAATCCCTTGTTTGGTACCTTCTCCGTCCGCAACTCCCTAATTAAAGATTTCCTGAATGTTCATCAAAACGAAATCTTGAAGAGGCTTTTCAGCTTTTAAAAAGTTTTTGATAATTATTTTATTTTCCTTAAAGTTATCAAGCTGCGAAATTATTTTCCAAAGCGGGGAGGGGGATTTAACTTTTAAGTGCTCTGTGATAAGGGGAGTTTTAAACAATTAGACTAATTGACTAAAGATAAAAAGGCGGCAAATACTAAAGGATTTAAACGGAATGTTTTGAAAAATATCGGAAAAATAAAAGTGAAAGGTTTCCAATCCAAGTATAAGAATGACATCCGCATCTTCCTAGTTTCCATTTGATTCAGAAGGTACTTTTTCGGAATTTTTTAAAAAAATTATTTCCTGTTCTGAAATGATCTTTAACACAGTATATAGGTTGAATACATCTAAGAACCATCGGGTGCCTAAGTTTTTTTAAAAGCTGTCGATACGGCAGTGTAGCGATCGTCTAAGCCGGTTGAGCCTCCCTTCGTTCCCGCGGTGTTTGCCTCAAATAGTTATCTCAATTTTAAAAATTTCGAATCCTGTAAAGTCCTAGTTTCACTGCGTTAATCCCTGCTTTTGTCTTAATCTTTTTTAACCCTCCAATTTTTGTCGTTAAATAACTCGTGCAAAATATTTTCGGCTCTCGGGCAATATTATCGTGTGTTTTTTATCTAGCTGACTCAGACCCGTCATTGAAAAGTTTTCAAGGGAACAAAGGAAATTTACTCTATGCCTTTGTAGAAAAACATAAAACCATGCGTAATTTATTACATAGTGTTTGAAACATCTATGGGACTTGAGAAAATTTCTGTAGAGAATTTAATTATAGGACTAAGTACAAAGAAAGGAAAAGAATTCTTTTTCTTTGACGAGTTCCATTTTACTGTTTGTCATGTTTATGACTATCTTATAATTTTAATTTTGTTCATTTTTATTGCAAATTTGTTTAAGAAACACCGAAATTAATGTTATTAAGCAAAAATTTGTCAATATTGCATGCACTTGTTTGGAGAACACCTACTCCAAGAGAACTTCAGATTTTAATTTATCTTTTCCTGTTTTTATCAAAACGCTTTACCTCTCTTCGGCAAAAATAATTATGCTAAAAATAATTAACGATGCACTTTTATCTAAATTTAGGGCCAAATTAAAGTGAAACACCATTGCAATCACTTAGAGGCGATCGCAATTGCAATCTCTACTGGAAATCGACTTACGATAGAATAGCATCTGGTAGCGATTGTTACGTTTCACTTGAATCCAAATTTGGGAATTCGTAACTCACCATTGCAATCGCAATCGTCCGTGTTTCACTTGAATTCCGGCCTATGTTACACTTTGAGGTGCCCTGCCTTCATCCTAAGTCTCGGCTCAGCAGGTTTAGTTTTTCAACAAATGAGTTCAACCCATCCCCTCTTAACTAAAAGTTAGCCGAACTCTATTCGCTTAATTTTTAATTTCAGATTGGAAACAATCGTTAAAAATTTGCTATGTTGCACTCGATATTTGGCATCAACTCGAAAAAATTTTAATTTTTCTCGAACGTAATTCTTTTTTCTCCCCATTTTTCTTTCATAACCGCTGCAACTTTTACTGATTAAGCGTAAAATGTTCGCAAGTCGCAAAAAGTAGTTGTTTTTTAAACTTTATATCGCTATTTATTTAGCAGACTCGCCAGTCCAGGTGACTCTACCGCACCTTGCAATTGCAAATTTTGAAATTTTTTTTACCCTTATTCTCCACAATTTACGAAACTGGGAAATCTCAATAAACCTCGTGTGGTAAAATTATGATATAGAAGTTGTACACTTATCTCATTCACATGAGTTGTGTACAAAAATGTTATAAAGCTGAGAAATTTTTTGGTAAATTTGACGAGATTTCGTGGTATTAGGATCGCAGTAAAATAAGATTTGCAAATGATCCATACAAATAAAGCAAGGAATATTTGTATTCCTCATACAAATCCAGTTTACATCGGATCTGGACCAAATTTGGCAGTGAGAGACTTCGGCATCCGGGAACGGTCCCTGGGAATTTTCGAACACCGAAAAAGGAAACCTTTCGTTTGAAATTTCTACCCGAAATGATTATCGAATCTTCTTGAATTCGGTCTCATTGAAATTTGAAAGAACTCGAAAAATACTTTTTAAGGGTATTTCATTCCAAAGGCTTTGAAGACTCTTAACCTCTAACTGGACCCAGGAGAAAGACACAGGCGTTTTTAAGTTAATAAATATAAATCTTAAATCTAATTTCATATCGTCTGCACCGGGGGGGGGGGGAGACGTGAATAAAATCATTGAGAAAAAGTTGGGCAGAGCCGGGCCACGCAGCTATAAGTTAAAATTAGATAAGTTAAATAGATTTTTGCATAATTTTGTACGAAGTACTTATGATTGCGTCGTCGATCATCGTTTAATACTCATGTTGGGGAAGCGTCGTAAATTTTTATTAGAAAACGATAGTTCTATTTTCTGGAACTTAATTATGTAACACTCAGATTGTTTGCTAAGAAGCAAAAAATAGCTAAATATAAAATCGGATTTCTAAAAGTGAATGTTAATATTTTTCTGTTCCGAAATTATATTTCCACCCTTCCCTTTCCTCCCCGTGTAAATTTGATGGTCATGATTTGTTCTATTCCTGGAGCACACATCCCTTACATTAACATCAAATATGGTCTACAATTTTAGTCTTTAGGATTTAATTTTCAAGAATCAGTACACGCTACCCCTCGCTAAGCTTGAGATTAACGGTCACTAACGGGCGACCATTTCATGCAAAATGGCACCAAAAAAAATACCCAGTCGTCAAAACTGGCGACTTTGCTTATTTCTTCAGTAAAAATCAATATCGCCCTACGAAATACTCTATTCCCACTCTTTCTATTCATTATCCCTTTCGTTCAGCGTATTGCGAAATAGCCGGAGTCGAGACCCCGAACTATTAATGGCGCCGTAGCTATATTGCTTGCTCCGCGCGTGCGCGCGATGGCATAGTTCAAACCCTAAGTGGATTTATATTGTGGGCTCTTCTGGCAATTCTCTTAACTCGGGAGGACGCGCGGGGTCATTTTATGACCCCAAAGCAACTTTCTAACTCCAATTCCAAGAAAACTATGCACCAGTTCACTCCTTTCTTCTCAGTAGCTGAGTTTCTACCCCCCATTCACCTTTTGTTACTAATTTGGAGGTATTTCTGTTATTTGCATTCAGCCAAGATACGTTTGGTCAGTTATTGGGGTCATTCTATGACCCCGCGCGTCCTAACGTTTGCTTGACAGATCAACTATTTCGCCTGCCTGATACGGTCAGTTCGTCACTTTTTTTCAATTAAAAGAATTTTGTACTTTTAAACAACCATATAGAAAGTATTCTTTATGCTGATTAGTAAATATACTTCTTAAATTCCTTTTTGGAGGGAAAAATGATACCGAAATAATACTTATTTAGAAATTGAGCAAATAAAATGAAAGGGACTATTATTCAATTAAATTATCGTCTTCATTTCATTCAACCAGTGTAAAAAGTACTTAAATTATGATAACTACAATCAAAGTAATATTTTCTTTATCTTCATTCATGCAGTATAAAAATACAGGAGGAGACAAAATAAAATAAAGTAAATTAATTATTTTCGATTAAAGGTTGAAACAATTTAAATATAAATCTACCAGTTATCTTTAAAAACATCAATTCTAGAATGATAGTTGTTATAAATATTGTAAATTATATAAAATGTAATAACCCGCAAAATTTATGAGCTTTGTGTAAAAAATATACGTTCCATACCTTTAAACAGAATTGCGAAAGAAAGTTAGTTTGCATAGCAAATTTTTGTCTAAATGATAGGTTTCAATGTCTGTAATTGTACTGCAATATGGTTTTAAGAAGGAAATATTAAAATATAAAAGTTTTCAACTGCGTAGGAAGGGATTTTGGGCTCATTCAAAGGGTTGGGGTCATTTTATGACCCCGCGCGTCCTAACGTTTGCCTCGGAGACGCGCGTTCTCCCGGGTTAATAGGAATTTTCAAAGTATATTTCTTAACTTTGCCGGTTGTAGAAAACAATTCATTAAAGAACCTAGAACTGAAAAAACAAAGATGAAAATCATCCGCGATTTTTAGCTTTCTGTATTTCTTTCCGTGATTTAAAGATTAATGTTGCATGAAGTTGAGAAAAAGATTTAGCTTGAAATAAGTTGATTGAAAGTAGAGGTTGAAATTACTTCCCAAAATAATGAAATGCTTTTAGGAAACAGCAGGATTGAAATCTGGCTAACTTCTAGTTTGGCTTGCTGCGAGAAACGCAAGCTTCCATTGTAGGAGGTAGAAATTAAAAGAAATTCGGCTAAAATATCCGAGAATCTCGGAAATTATTTTAATCTTTAAAATTTGTTAAAATAACTCAAGACCATATATTAAGAGCAGACTTTCCCGAAGTATAGTCATCGCACCCCCAGAGTTCCGCAAGTTGACTGGTCCGTGGTGCTATCCTGTTAAAACGTAAAATTATCGAAATTAAAAAGTATAGTATTTTGGTGTGCACTGTAGTTCGCCTAAAAACTGATAACGCGAGATACTTTGACGAGTGGGTCACGCCCTATGGAGAGAGATAACGTCAATCAAAGGAGGGGGACGATTTCCGGATTTCAAGAAGGGTTTTGCAGGGATTTTTTTTTGTCCCTACCAACCCCCTTTCCACTAGAAACGTGTTGGTGGTTGTTAAGTTATAAGTCGGCCATTTTTTTTACTCCTGCTTTCTGTAAGGTCGATAACATCTCAAAATGAGTATCCGATACATCGAATCGACCCGGGGAGGCAAACTTTTAATTTATCAAGAGCACATGTATAGGATATTCTTGTTAAAGTTTTGAATTTGTTAGAGTCATGTACGTGCATCGTGCATTCTTTCCCCTGAACGCCAATGAACTGAAAGTCTTTTTGAATCCTTTACATTATGATGGATATATGTTGTTACTTCAAAAACCTTCATTAAGACATAGCTGTTCCCGCGGTGTCACCCGCGTTAATAAGACAACAATCAATTAAAAAAACTATTTTAATTACATCAAGCTATAATACGTATTTTATACATGTTATATTTATTATATGTATTTTATATACATATAAAGGCTTTCTCCCTCCCTTCCATAGATGCTCGCTGCACTAGTGGTTGTAACTACGAACAAATTCTTATCTTTCAGTTAATTTTCAACAGGGAAGTCATGCCAGATCTATCCTATAAAGGCAATGTTAATTTATAGAAAAGTAAACTGTAATTAGTATTTGCAATCATCATCTCACAGTGACAGTAAATATGTTGAGACCTACCATTTTTAATTTTTCCAGGGTGGGCGAGGGGTCACAGGGTCATATTCAATGCAAATTATGCTGAAAAACAACCACCATTTATTTGTAAACGTATTCATTTCTTTAAATCAAAGGATGAGGGGAAATTTTCTCCTCCTGACCCCACAATATGACTGGCCTAGCTATCTTACTACTGTTCTGAGGCTTATATGTCTGATTGTTGCTCTGAGATGAGATGGAATCATATTTTAACTCCTATTAAACTATAGGTAATCAATGATGAAAAGTTCATTAGAAAGAAAACGCATTAAATTCAATTAAATTTCTTCACAAGAATTAGAGAATACACATTTGTTTTTCCGAAACTGAATAGCATAAGCAGGTTTTGAAACATTTTCTCCTAATCTATTTCAAGTTTTTTTTTTCTTTTTTTTAACAATTATTTTAAAATATTTTAATTGTTCATCAAAAACCAATGAAATTTCAAATTATTTTACTGATTTTACTCTCAATTGTAATTTGTTAAAATTATACTGTTTTTAGCCTACTTTCCCGTTAAAAATAAAAGAAAGACGAAAAAAGTATTAAAAGTAGCTTAATGCATCTAAAAAATATCGCCAAGTCCAAAAAATATCGCCAAGTCCAAAAAATATCGCCAAGTCCAAAAAATATCGCCAAGTCCAAAAAATATCGCCAAGTCCAAAAAATATCGCCAAGTCCAAAAAATATCGCCAAGTCCAAAAAATATCGCCAAGTCCAAAAAATATCGCCAAGTCCAAAAAAAATATCGCCCAAGTCCAAAAAATATCGCCAAGTCCAAAAAATATCGCCAAGTCCAAAAAAAATATCGCCAAGTTAAAAAATATCGCCAAGTCAAAAAAAATATCGCCAAGTGAAAAAAATAAAAAGGTAAAATGAATATCGAAAAATTAAAAATTTGAAAGTAGGGTATTGAGATGGGGAATTTGTGTGTCGGTCGGTCGGTCGGTCGGTCTGTCTGTCCCCCCCTAATAACTTTTGAACTAACAGTCCGATTTGGACAAACTTTTTTTTGTTGGAAAGATCTCGGCGAGTACAGCTCATTCCCATATTTGATTTTTTGATTTGAACAATTTTTGGTTCAACTTTGAGCCGTTCAAAAAACCGGCCCCGCGATACTAACTTTTTAATGAACAGCCCGATTTGAACAAACTTTTTTTTGTTGGAAAGAACTTTTCAAGGGTACTTCATTCCCGTATTTACATTTCCGATTTGAACAATTTTTCGTTCAACATTGAACCGCTCAATCAAGCTGTCACCCCTAATAACTTTTGAGTAAACAGTCCGAAAAAAAATGACTGACTGTGCAGACGATTTTTTGTTTATTTATTCATTTGTTTTATTGAATTTATTATTATTATTATTATTATTTTTGGCAGACGATTTTTTTTGTAACAAATGTTTCATTCACGAGGGCATTTTATTCTTTATTTATATTTAACAACTGGCAACGGATTAAAAGTGAAATTCGAGACATTTTATCAACGGACGAGTTTTTTTTTCTTTTTCTTTTTCTTTCTTTGATAAAATGTGTTTTGATGTACTTTGTACTTTTAATTTTTTTTTGAAAACAATTGAGGAATTTTTCTACGGAAGAACTGTAACAGTTACATTCTTTAAAAGGTGCGACAAAACTTTATTTATTCATTTATTTACTTTTTATGTGTCTATTTCATCTGATGAGAGGGGTATATTTTGCTTTTAGAAATCAGCTTCAAGTGCTAAAAAGGTATGTTTGACATAATTTTTAGTCTTAGATAATCAAGAGAATAATGATCAGATGCTAGAATGCCGATGTCGATGTACGGGAAAGTAGGCTCGTTTAGTTCTTGACAGAACTTCTTGTTTAGTAAATTTTTTGCTATCCAGCAATTTTTTCTAGTTTTGTCAGTTTTTTTTTTTTTTTCATTTTTGCCGGTTTTTAAAAGTTTCCCCAATGTCCCAGCAAAAATACCATTTTTCCGGCAAAATGCCCAACCCTATTCAAAATTGAAAGAAGATGGCCATTTTGAGACAAAAAATTTGAATTTTGAGCTTTTTGGATTTTTTTTTTTAATTTCAAAACCCCGCCTATGTGAATTCTAGTGCATCGAGGAACCTCTGTGCCAAGTTTGATAAAAATCTGACGAAAACGGGATTTGTATATGGAACAAACCAAACAAACACACATACATCCATTTTTATATGTATAGACTGAAACTAAAATCGTAAAAATGACTACAGCATTTTTCAGATTGCATATCAAGTCTAAAATCAAATGCTTAACCAGAAATCGAATTATAAGTATATCCAGGGCCGCCGTTTGGGGGGGATACTGGACCTCTAGTACCGGGGCCCGGAGCTTTGGGGGGGCCCGTAAGGTTATGAACATGTTTTTCCAGTTTTAGTGTCAATAATTTCATCAAAAAAAAAAAGAAAGCTGTTAAAAAAAAAAAAAATCCCGCTTTCCATTGCCGATTCTCAATGTGAAACAATTGCTAGTACAAACACTAATGAATGAAACACGATTTTTTGCGCAAAGAAAATTGCACCTCTTTTTAAAATCATCTGGCGATACAAATAACGTAAAAATAAAATCAGGTGCACACTTTCGTAATTAAAAAAAAGTTTTTCCGTAATTTTTTTTTCTCTTTTTTTTTACAATTGCAAATGTGCTGAAACGACGGTATAAAAATATGCAATTTGGGGGAGGGGGTGCATGGGGGGGGGGCCGCATTAAAATTAGTACCGGGCCCCATCGCTGGTAATGGCGGCCCTGAGTATATCAATGTATCGAAACTATTTTTGGGCTGATACATAGGATACGTTTTCTTTATAAAGTAAGAAGAGTGCACAGAAATAAAGTTTTGGTTCTAAGGTGGGGAAAAAATTTTCCTTTCCCCAGCTGCTGGTGCTGAGGGCAATGTAGAATTTAACGTTAGGCCTAGCAACTTAGCAAAAACGTTTTCTCCCTTGTAGAAGTTAGGGATGTTTGGAAGGATTTTCTCCCTCTATCACAAAAGTTTCCCCATTCGCACAATTTTTTTTCCCTGGGTCCAGCGACAGTCATCACCTGTCCAGCTCACCTTATCGGTCCCTATTGTACTCTCCTAATCCTCGGACCCCTGCGGCTCAAGGTGACAGGTTCGAGATAAGGGGTTAGGCGGATTCCAGTATGTACCAGTATTTTTATTAAAAACGAAGGCAAAAAAAAGCTCGTGTTGACGCCGGGCGCAGCAAACCCCCCAGAACTCCCAATTCAACTCAAATGAGTTTCGAATAGATTTTTACTTCCGTAGCTCAAAATAATCTTTAGTAAGGAAAACTAGCTCCCAAAAATTACATAAAAATGAATAAATTTTAAGAAATCCCATAAAAACATGAGGGGAAGATTTAAATGTAGTTTCCGCAAAATGAGTGATTTTCCGTAGAGGGTGCATGGAGGTTAGGGCTTGGGAATTCATATCTAAAGATACACGTGTCCGATTCATCTAAAATTACACCCCTCCCCACTTTTTTAGCCTACTTTCCCGTTAAAAATAAAAGAAAGACGAAAAAAGTATTAAAAGTAGCTTAATGCAGCTAAAAAATATCGCCAAGTTAAAAAAAATATCGCCAAGTCCAAAAAATATCGCAAAGTTAAAAAAATAAAAAGGTAAAATGAATATCGAAAAATTAAAGTAGGGTATTGAGATGGGGAATTTGTGTGTCGGTCTGTCTGTCTGTCCCCCCCTAATAACTTTTGAATGAACATTCCGATTTTGACAAACTTTTCTTTGTTGGAAAGATCTCGGCGAGTACAGCTCATTCCCATATCTGATTTTTCGATTTGAACAATTTTTGGTTCAACTTTGAACCGCTCAAACAACCTGTCCCGCGATGCTAACTTTTGAATGAACAGTCCGATTTGAACAAACTTTTTTTGTTCGAAAGATCTTTTCCAGGACACTTCATTCCCGTATCTACATTTTCGATTTGAACAATGTTTCGTTCAACATTGAACCGTTCAAACAAGCTGTCACCCCTAATAACTTTTGAATGAACAGTCCGATTTAAACAAATTTTTTTTTGTTCGAAGCATCTCGGCAAGGATACTTTATTACCGTATTTAAATTTGATTTGAACATTTTTGGTTCAACATTGAACCGTTCAAGCAACCTTTCCCCACCTAATAACTTTTGAGTGAACCGTTCGAATGGAATAAACTTTTTTTGTTCGAAAGATCTCGGAGAGGCTTTCCTATACATTCCCATATTTCGCTTTTTGATTTGAACCATTTTTCGTTCAATATTGAACCGTTCAGAAAAAAATAACATTAGCGTCTACGGGGAATTTAAGTTGAATGTTGATCCTGAACTTAAAGTCGGATTTCCTTCAAACCTTTGTAAGAAAATGGTTTTGATAAATAATGTTTGTAAAGTACTTTTCTGAGTAATCTGTGAAGACTCTGATTCCAACTCCGACTCCGCGAACATGGCGGAAATGCAGGCTCAGAAAAAGACTGAACGTGCAGACGATTTTTTGTTTATTTTTTCATTTGTTTTATTTTATTTATTTTTTTTTGCAGACTATTTTTTTGTAACAAATTTTTCATTCACGAGAACATTTTATTCTTTATTTATATTTAACAATTGGCAACGGATTAAAAGTGAAATTCGAGACATTTTATTAACGGACGAGTTTTTTTATTTTTTTTTCTTTCTTTGATAAAATGTGTTTTGACGCTCTTTGTACTTTTATTTTTTATTTATTTTATTATTTTTTTTTTTTTTTGAAAACGATGGATTTTTTCTACGGAGGAACTGCAACAGTTACACTCTGGCGCGACAAAACTTTATTTATTCGTTAATTACTTTTTACGTGTCTATTTCATCTGATGAGAGGGGTATATTTTGCTTTTCGAAATCAGCTCTAAGTGCTAAAAAGGTATGTTTGACATAATTTTCAGTCTCAGATAATCAAGAGAATAATGATCAGATGCGAGGATGTCTATGTACGGGCTCGTTTAGTTTTTGACAGAACTTCTTGTTTCTGCATATTGTTATGGATGACTTAAAAAAATAGGAAATGAGCAAGTAAGGTTTAAAAATAATTGAATGCTTTTCAATCGACAGATTTTACATCCTATTTTTTGACGCAAATTCAAAGGAAATCTCCCATGACTTTAATTTCGCGTAATATGAAAAATAAAATCTATCAAAATAAGCCGCGCAATTTTCCCTTTTGGCTTTGGTCTGTTAACCCTGGAACAAAGTACTTTTCAAGTGCCAATTTTTTAAGTTATATTTAAAACTCTTTTCTATTATGAAAAGGTTTTAACTGTTTTAAATGGTATAAGTGGACGATCTCTAAGAATTCAACTTAAGTTCTATACTTTTCCCCGTTTTTGTAGAGTCCTCTAAAGTGTTAATCAGGGTTATCTATTCCATTGTCATTAGTATTTGTCAACTTACTGTCAAATTTTTTCGTGCGACCTCCGCCTCATCTGCGCACGCGCCGAGTGTAATTGTAAAGTTTCGTAATGAAGACAATGCTATTACTTTCAAAATTTTATATACCAATCCGGAAAAAGGAACTGCATTTGAGATCCAAAAGAATATTAAATAACAATTTGTCTTTGCTCAAAACAGATAGTTGAAGCTGGACAAAATAAAGGTTTTTATAAAGGTCTTTCTTTTTGGTCACGATAAATTTATGCCACTGCAAGTTACTCGCAATTCTTAGTACTTTCGCCCCGCTTAATCGGGTAACGGATAAACGAATACCCCGCTTATACTAATAAAAACCTTCAGGAACAGAATATTTCCCAATGACGCAGTGTTAAGTATCCCCGCTTAATCGAATAATTTCCCCGGATAATCAAATAATAATAATGATGAACTTTCACCACAATTTTTGCTGAGAAAAAGTATGAATGAATTTAAAATAAATTAGTAAAAGCAATTATTTACATAAATTTTTGTTGTCATCGCTTCATAATTCCGTCAACAGCAGGCTAGAAAAACAACATTCACGTCCCTCCCTTCCAGCTTCCAGCTTTTCACGTTGCTATTATGAAAACAGATAGCACGGACAATAATTTAATTAAATAACACAAATAAATATAAGCATTGGAGACAAAGGAGAGTGGCTGTGGCTTTCACCAATGTTAACTTTTTCGGCAAATGTAACGAAAAAAGGGGGTTGTAACAAACATTTTATAATCAAAGATCTAAGTTACTCTTCAATTTTTATTAGTTAATTTCAAAAGCGCTTTACCAATAACATTAATTAGATCCTTTATGTAGCTATTAATTATGTTTCAAGACAACTGTAGTCCATTTGGAAAGCTAAAAAAAAAATTCCCCGCTTAATCGAATAATATTTCTGATGGGTCGCCCGAACTCCGTTTTTCAGAAGGTCGCCTCGGGCACGTAACCTTTAGCCATGTGCAAAAATACTTGAATAATAGGGCGGGGAATATTTTTTGCATTGGTCACGTATTGCAGGAAGTTAATTCTTTAAGTTGTTGACAAATCTCTAACTTTCATGAATTTTCGACTAAGGACTCTTGATATTTGAACTAAATTTTCTAAAATTCTGCCTCGTGTGCGGGGAAACCCGTTTTTACAGCACTCAAATATTGAGTACGTTGTTTGTCGATAGCTGCTTGTCATGCATGATGTTTCAATCTTTTTGCATCCTAAAATCCTTTAAACTAATTTTTGAATTGGGAAGTAATTTGTCTATGCAGCTTCTAATCAACTTATTTTAAGCTTTATTTTGCAACGATGTTGATATAGTATACAAAATACAGTAATCTATATTATGGATTACTGTGATTCTATAAACGGGAAAAATCATGAAATTTATGATTAGTGGTGGAATCCCTTTAAATTGACTACTTTCATCAAAAATTATTTAACTTTTCAATAATAAACATCGAATTCTAATATGATTTCCCACCGCCTATTCCCCTGACGAACTCTAATTTCGAAGAAGTTCCAAGGGGCAACTCCTGAAAACGCCTTTTTGAGCACGCATGAGGAAATAACACTTAAAAGTTAAACTAGTGTTTTGTTAAGAATTATTAAAATTAAAGGAAGCTACTTTCGAACCCTCTTATGCATGTATGGAGAAAATATAATCTTATACCAAAACACCAGAAACACATCTCGTCAATGCATGAATAAGGGAATGAAAGTTAACTATGAGCGCTTTTATTTTTGGCTTAAATTTGGGGAAGGGGAGTACTCGGAGAAGGGGTAGGTAAGCAGTTTTCTGTTGTCGCAGATATCATCAGGGGTGATTGTATTTTTATTTTTCGAAATTTCGGTGATTTTCCGATAATTACTAAATATTCATCGAACAAAAATGTTAAGATGAAATTCTAGTTTTTTTAACTAAACTATTTGAAACTACAGTTGACGCTCGATATAACGACAGTCTCCGTCCTACAGAAAACCGTCTTTATAACGAGTGGTCGCTATAAGAGGTAGAACATAGAGTATATTGGGATACAGAGGGGTTTTTCTCACCGGTCGTTATATTGGGATGGTCTTTATAACGTGTGGTCGTTATAACGAGCGTCGACTGTATTCGAATGTATGAAATGTTTTGTTTGTTAAAGAAAGGCAATTTATTTTGAAATACGTAAAATTATAAAATTAGGTGTGCTTAAAATAATAGGGGCCTTGGTTTTTGAAAAAAGCACCCCCCCCACACATTTTCTTTTCAAAACTTTCAGGTATTTTTTCATTAACTCACAATCACCCCTGTATCATAATTGTTTGGAAAATTGATTCTTTATTTCACTCCCTCTTATCTCCCGTTCACTGCCGGTAGGGGGCTTAGTACCCCCGCAAATATTTTGAGGGTTGTTAGTCCCTTCGCAACTCAGACTTCCATCACTGCCTATAATTGGCAACTACAATCCTTATCCCGCCCGCCCGCTAAAACTGGAAAACCAGAGTGAAGTGAAATTTTAAACAGATGAATGATCCATTTCGATTTCGCATCATTAATACGATGTGATAACATTTCTCTTATGCGCATGGAAAGTAAGTTTACGTAATTTTAGCATTTAGAGTATTTGTGTCCAGGAGCGGGGGGGGGGGGGGGGGATAGTGTAAGGAATGTTTCTGGTTGAAGCTGTTCGTAAATAATGTAGCGCGTTCTTTGACAAAATGGGAAAGAGTGAAATCTGTTGAATCACATCTTACCCCTCCCTCATTCTCAAATGTTACACGTATTGTACTAAGTTTTGTCATATTTCTTGTTACCCCCTCTCCTTGTCAAGTTTCCTGCCTCATAGTATGACAATTTATGGATGACACCCGCCCTTTTTTCCAGGGAGTCGGAGTCGCTGAAAAACATTCAGACTCTGACTCCGACCACCTCCGATTTGGATGAAATTTTATGAAGGTGAAAACATATCTACGAACAGAAATTTTTTGGCGTCCAATATCCAAATCCTAAGCATCTAGGATCATTAAAAAGAGCTTCAAAATAACGTTTTGTACGGAGTCAAATGACTACAGCGGCACTTGTCTTTTGCTCTGGAGAAATTGAACTTTTTGGGAGGTCACAGTGACCTCCGAGAATTGAGGTACATGTGGTGAAATTACTTGCGAGAATTCTTTTGGAAATACAACTTTGAGGTGTATGACCTCCAACTGGGATACCCCAGCTTGCTACCCCCCTCCCCTAAAGCGAGTCCTGGCTATGACCTTGAATAAAAATGAAACTTTTAAAAATGGACGTAATATTTCAACCTTTAAGATTTTTCCCTCTTTACATTTTGGTTAAAAAAAATATATAAAAGCAGGAGTCCGGAGTCCTAAGTTGTAAAATGTCGAAGTCGACCATTTTCCTTAGATTCCGCAGCCCTGCTTTTTTCTAATATGTTCAACTTTACATAAACGTGATTTAGACGAGTACTAAAGCTTTCTTCAGTTGTAGAAATTGGAAAATATGGCCGCCACGCTATTTATCTCTTTCGAAGTTAAATTGAAGATATATCTTGGATACTCTCCAGTTCTCTTTAACAAAGAAGCAGCACTCCTCTCCTAAAATGAAAGGCTACCAATTTTGTCTGGGCAACGGGAGGCTTAAGTTTCCCTGTTTTAGGTGAAGTGACAACGGTATGGCAAGCGGTGTCCATTCCTCTCGGGAGCAATTAAGTCCTATTTAAAACTTATCGAGCCACCTACCCCAAAAACGGAAATGACAATCCTGAAACACAACCCGTATGAATTAGTAGCACACTCGTTGCCGAGACCTGTTAATGTTTTAACTGAGGGGGGGGGGGGAGCATTAGTCCTTGCATGTTAAAACATGCCAAGATAAGCAATATGATTGGATTCTAAATGGTTACTTATATCAGTGTGTAAACGTATTTTCGTAGTGAACATATTTTCAAGATGTGAAATTAGTCTAATAGTTTAAAGATGCAAATTAGTTTGCTGAATGGTATCGCCTTCAGTTAAGTGAAGAAACTTTTTCAGTAGGCAAAAAGCAGCCAAACGCTTATATTTTTCCCCCAACGCAGGGCTCCCAAATGGTCCGTTTTTCCCGCCTAAGTCCGTTTTTAGAGTTAAGTCCGTTTTTGACCGCTTTTTAACATTTTGGTCCGATTGGTCCGTTTTTATATTTTTACTTAAAAATCAACTTTAAGTTTTGTCGAAACATGCAGTGCCTCAGTCTTATTGAACCTGATTTTCCCCAAGTTATTTCGCTTCTGTCTTCATAACTCCTCCTACAACCATCGCAGCATGAAAATTTTGCAAACGGAGTGGTTTGAGGGAGGAGTTACAACCTCAAATTGAAGCAGAATGTTATCAATATTTTCTGGAACACAGGCCCCAAGTTTGCAAATGTGGATGGACTTTCCAACGTCCCCCTCCCTCAAAAGGAGGACGCTAATAAGAACGATTTTGCTATGAACAATCATTTTTGCGAATGAAATCCAAAGCAATTTCGTGACTCATACGCCATTTTTTCACATTGCAAGCACCACGTGTTTGTAAATTTTTATTCCGATTTTTTGACAGTGTTAATCAAATACAAAATATTTTCGCCAGTTCTTTCCTATTTATCAGAAGATAGTCATTGTACTAAAATTGAAAATATTGCGCGATTTATCGTGACCACATGTCACACGGAAGTGTCGCCATTTTTTGGTAAAATCAAAGATCGCTATGCCGAAGTAACTTTTTCTCCCTCGGAGTTTCCCTTTTTTTTAAATCTTTTTCCTGGTTTACTTAAGTATGCTCTTCTCTCTTTCAGAACTCTGAACTTCTTTTAGCTGAAATTACAAGAAGATATTGCCACAAACTTTCAAAAATCAAAATATTGAAAAATTGGCAAAATTTTTTTTCTTTTTTTTTTACATTTTATTTCTCAAGTTTTAGTAATATTTTATCCAAAGCTGTCTAGTCCCCCACCCCCTAGAATTTCTTCAATTTATATGTACTCCGAAAATCCGATTTTTTTTTCGGAAAAATCGAATTGTTTCTAAAATTCCTCTTTTTAATGGAAAAATCGGCCTATAATTTAGTAATTGCCGTACCTGCCTTATTTAACACTTTCTCTTAGCTAATTTTTAACTATCAATAACTCATTTACATAGTTTTTTAAAGACGTGCCAATATCGTGCATGTACTTAGCCGAAAATTGCACGCAGTTTCTGAGTTTGCAATCCATTTGCATCTTGTAAATATTTCGATCATTTTGAAAGTTGAGAGCGATTTTGACTTTTTCTATCTTAACTCTAGTTAATTTAAGTTTCATTTTAAAGTTTTTTTTTCTTAATTTTTTGTGAAGAGGGTGGTTTTTGCATAAGCCTCCATTTTAAAGGCCTATAAATTCAAGCAACAGCATGGTTAGGCTATTTTCGGATTTGCTTAAATATGTTTTTCTTGCGCTTTCAAAAAAATATTTAGTTGAAATTACAAGAAATTTTCTATAAACCCTTAAAATATTAGTGAGATTTGGCAAAAATACCTGGCTTTTTTTTTTTAATTCTCAAGCTTCAGTGATTATTTTTTACAGCGCTCCCAAATGCTCTCCCCCCCTCCCCCAGTTTCTCTAAATTTTTTTATGTACTCTTTTCCCAGAAAAATCCTCTCTTGAAGATCAGTGTAAAATGTGGTGAATTACAGTAACTGACTTATTTAAGATTTTCCCTCAACTGAATTTTAAGCAATAGCTCATTTAGTAAAAATCTTGTTACCAATGCAGTGTGCATGCTTTGCCAAAAACTGGATGCAGTGTTTCGGATTCCGATTCTTCTGCATCTTGCAAATATTTCATTTATTTTGAAATTTGAGAACTATTTTAACTTGTGTTTATTACTATTTTAACTTAAATCTTCTTATTTAAAGTTATATTTTAGCAGTTTATTGTTTTTGCAACTTGACTTTAGTTCTTTAATTTATTTAACTGTGATAACTAATATGTAAAAGGTTTTTAATTATGAACACACCGATTCATCGGCCACTTAGCTGATAAAAAATAATCAGCTAATTTTCACCTATTAATAGGTAGAAAAATTTATTTTTCAATTAAAATAACTCTTAAGTTTGCCTCTACCAAATGAGCTGCTGAATAAAATTATAAATAATATTTTTAAACTAAAGATGGTATGCAATAATGAGTAATACTTAATTAATTTTTAAAGCAATTAATTCCAACATTTCTAAAATTACTTTTTAAGTTAGTGCATGGGTGTTTAAGGTGAGAAGGGACTTTCAGATGAGCAAAAAATGGTCAAAAAATCGGTTCTTCTTTGATGATATTTCTAAAAACTATATGATTGAAATACATGTTATTGCTATTGTAAATAAATAGCTTTACCTTATTTGTGGTGAATTTGTATTCAAAACTAATTTAATAATGAAATATACAACAGTAAATGTTGATTTTCTCAAAACATAATTTTACGCGTGTTTACAAATTTCATACTGCTCCAGTGTAAAAAATTATAATTTAAATTTGCTAAAAATTTTTTGCCATGTACTTAAGAGGTTTTTTAACATTTTGTTAGGAAGGAATTTTCTATTTTACTAGCTGTGTTGAATATATTTGCTATGTTTTATTGAAATATGGATATCTTTCACAAAAAAAATGTAAATTTTAGTTTGTTTTTTTTCTTTAATTTTTGCCACAATATATAGAAAAAGTACTCCCAACATTTCACTTTCTGGTGTTTTATGTTCCACATTTTGCTTGTATTTTATCATTTTGATGAAATTTCAGGCGCTTGGAATAAAAAAGAAAAATCGTTAAAATTCAAATTTTAAATTAAAAAAAAAACAAATTTTAAAATATTTCAACGAAAATTTTTATGTGTTAGTTTTTGCAACATATAGCTATGCTGCAAATTTCAAAGAAATTCATTGAAAATTGCTAAAGAAAAAAAGAGTCCCTTGTCGCCTTAAATAGGGGTTTTACATAAGGTGATTGTGCCCTCACCCCTCCTCATCCAAATATTTGTTAATAATTATTCAATTATTAAAAATAATCGCTCACTGAAATGAACATTTCATTAACTCATTTTGAAAAGTCAGTTGTTCAGAAGATAGAGCTAATGAAGAAACTATCATTAAAAATCATTGTTGCAGTTTATTCGCACATTAGTTTCATGGATTAAACCTAAGGCAGGCCCGTAATTTTGGAGGGTCGGGCCGGCTTTGAGAAATCGATCTATTTACATATAAGTGGGCATGGTTTTTTGTTTTCCGAAGAAATTTCATTGCTTTTGGACCCTTAACCCCCCCCCCCCCCACTGGAAAAACTTGAAATGACCGCCCTGACCTAAGTTCGACCCTAGGTTCTGGTTCAAAATTAAGAACAGAGCGCTCTTCAGAGCCCTATCCCGGTTAAACCACAAAGTTGTGGTAGGTACGGTAATGAAACTAGTTGCCTGACCCAAGGCAACTAATTTGCTTTTTGGTGCTTTCCTGGGTTTAACTATGAATGGTCCTCCCAAGTCCTCTTTTTAATATTGAAGGGTCCTCTTTAGTTCCCTTTTTAACTGAAAACGGTCCTCTTTTACCCTTTTCATTAGCTAAAATGTGTTGGGAGCCCTGCCAACGAGAAATTTGCAAAGAGCTACAATGAGCCGAAGTAAAATCGTTAAATTAGCATGAAAAAAATTCAATGAGCCATAAAATTATGGCCCCTTTCTAAATTAAGTGTATTGTTGATAGTGGTTTTTGTATGTGAATGAAATAAAATATAGCTTGTGCATTGTGTTTTTCTCGAGCTCAATTTACACTCGGATAAGCAGAGAAACATAAGTTTTTGTCATTTGGGGGTCTGCTGAAGGGGATTCATTGCCCCTGTTTTCTCAATTGTTATTTGTTAGTATTGTTTTCTATCTTAAATGTAGTAACACGTTTGTCCACTCCCCTAAAAATTCTTTAAATGGAAGTCCTTTTTTAATGTTACATCACTCATTTGTTCTACGCTTAACGAATTTAATCTCGTCGTTCTAATTTTATATTTCTCTTATTTCAGATTTCTTTCCATGTAAGTTTTTCAACACCTGCCTACGTGAAGGGTAAGCAAAAACTAATTTGTTTTAAAACTGTAGTGCTAATAACTAAAACAAAACGGAATTGTGGACAGTTGTCCCAAAAGGCTTCGAATTCTTGCTTTAAAAAAATGGGCAGATAATATCAATTTAGAAACTCATCATGCTAAGAGTCCGCACGTGTCAACGGTTCATGAATGAAAGGTTCCGGAAATTGACCTACAAGGTCAGTTTCAGAGGGGTGTTAAAATATTAGTCACATCAATAAGAGGGTGGTGGTTTTAGTAGGGAAAGCAAATGACGACAAAAAGTTGCCATCCTTTAAGGGTTATGAATCATTCGACCTTGGGAGCAACACGTGACGGGAGAGTTACTTTTAATACGTGATAAGAGTTTTAATTTCGGCATAACTGCTAGTTCCACGCTTTAGAAAAATAAAAATCGAACCCCCCCTCCCTGTTTTCCAACACTAATTTTTGAAAGCAACCCATGTATCTATAGTGTACCATTAATTTGTTTTATCTTAAAATTGCCAAATTTTACCTCAATTCAGTAGAGGACAAAGACCTAGGTGCGCTCCCCACCCCCCAAAAAAATATTTTTCCAGTGTGCCGTTTTTCTGGATCGTGTGCCCCCACTTTCTCGATGTGTTATTTTCGTAACGATATAAAAATGTCCTTTTTGAAGAACAAGCCATATTATCGAATGCCTCGCTGCGGTTAACATAAACCTTTCCAGGTATTAATCGGGATATTTGTTTCTTAGTCGATGGTTAGAGACTCGTGAGTTTCAGTTATGTGAAATATAAATGTTCGCGTTTTTTACTTCAATTTTTTAAGAACTCAATGTTTAAAATACAAATTTTACAATTTTAATCTGTAATCCAACTTTCCAGGCATTAAAACAAGTCCTGTCGATTGACATGCCAGTTTTCTGTAATTTTTGGTACTTATAAATTTTTTTCCTGACCGCCTGAAGTTCCTGTCATTCAAAATTGACGCGGTGTGGGTTAAATGTCTGATTTCCAAAATCAGTCCTGAAGTCAAGCATTGGAAAACGCTTTGTACCGGCACAGGTACATTTTTAATAATCCGCAGCCAGTGTTTAGAAAAAAGTCGCCCCCCATTAAGCGTGGGGCATTCAACGGAGCGCAGAAAACCCGTCGAGTGAGCATTGTGCAGAAGGGAACCGGTTTGGGGGAGGAGGAGTAGACACGACTTTCCCATACCCTCGACAAGGGTCCCGTTCGAACCTTACGCCAATCATAGGCGCGCGTTCGGGCCTCCCGAGCTCCGCGGACCTCGCCAGCGAGGCTAGCTACTTGGAGCGGGAAACCTGGCGTCTCGGCGCATTAAGATTGCGTTTCTCCCCAACCCGCGAACCCCGTACGCGAGACCCATTGTTCTTTCTCGGCCGATGGTCTTTCTGCGGCGATTTCTCTCGGAGCGAGAGTCCGAAAGAGTTTTCGAAAACTTTCGACCAACCACGACCCGCGCCCGAGATCCAACGGCGACTGAAGAGATTTCTGCGCCGGCGCTGCGGCGGTGGCCAGACGCGGGATAAAGGTAGGAAGGTCCTGTGTCACATGTCAGCCGCCTCCGCAGCGCATGCGCCGAAGTTTTACTATTCTTTTTCGCCTTGCGATTGGCGCCGTTGTGATCGCCAGGCGTTGGGCGCGCTTCGCGAGCCTCAAAAAATCGCACATTCCTGGCCGGGCGGTTGTCGGATGAAGAAAATGGCCCGCGGGGTTCTTGAGCTGCATACCGCTGCCGCTCAAAAATCGGGTTTTTTAAATACTGACAGCCCCTCCTCATTGGCCGAAGCGTTCGCTGAGAAAAGTGTTTGTGGCGGGACAGTGGCGAAAGTCTCCGGCCGCCATATTGCAGCAGTGAACTTTCTTCGGAGTAGCAGTGATTTGATGCCGAACTCCTGTTGACATGGAATGATTGTTTTTCGGAAGTTGCTGGATCGGTACCTGTTGCTTCTAGCCCTGCGACGTGTGGGTGAGTGGGTTCCTGGTCCTGTTGTTTTTGCATTCATGACTAGATCCACACTCATCCATACTCCCGGGCTCTTATCATCGCTCGGAGTTGGATAACTTGACGGAATGAAAGTGATTAGTCCTGTGTTCGATGATAATTCATTGGAACTACCTTTTCGCTGGAGGAAAAGCAGTAATTTCATGGAAGAATATTTTGGAAGATGCTTAGGAGTTTGTTTACATCTGAAAAACTCTTGCATTTTAAGACTGCGTGCGGATTTTATTTTCGTGGGCATTTAAGTTCATTGACATAAGAATACATCAAATGGCCTTTTTATATTTATTGAAAAGAGTTCGAATTTCGAGCTAGACATTTCACGCTGATGTATGGATTATGTTAAATGTATGTTGTAAAACTAATATTAATTTATTAAAGGTAAGTAATTGTACGTTGTTGTGCTTGTCAATAAAGAGTTTAGATAGCAATCTAAAATGTTTTTAAAGTTTTGTCAAAAAAGCTTTTCAGATAACTACGACTTTTATTTTCAAGAAACTTTTTTCCGAGAAAGATTTCTATTAAAAATTGGGTAATAGTTTCTTTTAAGTTGAGGAGTTCAAAAAGTAATGAAATTTGGTCCGCTATTTTGAAAAACAGTCGCCATCTAGTGATGACACATTGAATTAATGGGAACTGGTTGCTCGGAGTGAAAAGATGAACTTCTATTTTATTCGATGAACGAATGATAAGTTCAGAGCTTCTTTAATTCTCGAGTTTTTTCGAGACTCGAGTTATGTACTGAGCCGAGTTAAATTGCCAAATTTTTAAATACCTTATATTAGCTCTTTCCATGAATTTCAATTAGACAAAATATTACTAATTGTTCTTGCAGTGAAATTGTTCGACAATATGCGGGTTGACTTTCTGTAGCAGTCGGTTAATGAAATTAAACTTGTAATTTGGAATCAATAAAGGCTTGCCTACTGACCAATGGTCCCCGTCAGGGGGGGGGGGTTTTAACGACAGAATGTTAAGTTCGAAACTTTTGACATAAAATTTGTAATTAAAAATTTAGGGTGGCCACCCGCCAGTTAACAATAAGTTTTCAATATAAATTATGGCCAATCGGTAACAACAATGCATAATTTAATTCAACGATTTCTTAACTTTCGTCATAACCCTTAGGAAGATATTCAATTGTACTCTAAAATAAATATACCCTGAGGAAATGATAAAGTCGGTATAATGTGTTAATCTCGATAACATCGTATTACAAAATTTTGTACATACAAGAGATTTAATTGAACGAAGCAACACTTAACAATTTTAACGTTCTAATTGGAAAAAATTGTTTGGTGAATGAACTAAAGAAAATGTAAATAATATTAAGATCTAAGGAATTGAGTTTATGTAGTGATCACGAAAAATAGTAAATTGCTCATAGCACTTCAATTGGAGCTTAGATTTGAATGATCATGCGGCAATATGGGGGGAAGGTGTCTGCTTTATTGACGCCGAAAAGATACCCAAGATTTGAGGCAAAATAACCTCCAGGTAAGTCAATTTACTAAATCTACTTCACCCTTGGTTAAACGCATCGCACGAGATATCCTTGTCGCTTCTGAAAAAAATTAAAGTTTAAAAAATAAGTTAATTACAAGAAGCGAAAGAGATTGTGGGTGCAACGATTAACTATTACAGGTGTAAAAGCATTTAGAAATTAAGTTCATTGTCTTGAGTTTTCTCTGGCAAATGGAAAGGCTTCGAATTAAAAGTTTTGGGACAACAGTTATACTTGACAGTGTTGATGCACACTGGTATCGGCTTTTCTTACAGGCTCTTGGAATATTTTACAGGTGCTAAGAATAAATTTGTTTCGTGATTCCCCCGCCCCTTCATTTCTTTCACTATTTTGCATCAACGCCATTTTATGTTGTCGATGCGACTTTCCTAATACAGTCGACGTTCGTTATAACGACCACTCGTTATAAAGACTATCCCAATATAACGACTGGTGGGAAAAGCCCAACTTTATCCTAATATACTCTATTTTCTACCTCTTACAACGACCTCTCGTTATAAAGACCCTTTTCTGTCGGACGGAGATGGTCGTTATATCGAGTGTCGACTGTATTACTTAAATTGTCTGTTTAAATTTACCTCAGGCTGGTTAAATCAAATGATAAAAAGGAATTGACAAATTCTACTATTTTTATAGCCCAGATTTTCTTGGATAAAACCCCGTAATACATACCCGAGGATAATCGGGGAAGCTTTTTATGCTATTAAGTAAACTCATATTGAATTGTTGCGAGGGGGAGTACGGTTTAATTATCGTACAGAAATACTTTCCATAGTCCATAGAATCAGTGTTTGAGTATCAAATAGTAATTTGCGTACCGATTGGAGGGGGGGGGGGATTACAACTCTCACCCCAGTGTCACGGAGCATTCTTGGAAGCTGAAAATCCTATACGGACCTCCGACTAAATCCATGCAATGGAAAGCTGTAGTGTGCATTGACGCCACCAAACCTGAGCCCAATGTCACAGAATGCAGTAAATAATAGGACAAATTATAAGTCTACTATTTAACATTATTCATAGGCCACGAAAGATGGGGGGGGGGGGGGGGGGGCATAGAGGATCAAAGCCGAAAATTCGGAGAGCAGAAGTGCTGCCATCTATGTGTTATAAAAGAAATCGCAGCCCCTTTAGCATTAAAAATAAGTCTGAAATCGGGGTTGGCCGGATTCGTGTAATTTTTAAAAGCAAAATCGAAAATTTAGTTCGTTGCATAAAAATGTGTAAACTCCTTTTTGCATTTCACTAAAACTGATTTAAAAATACTTCAGAATACCCAGGGTTCGCGCATTCCCCCTAAATTTCCTAAAAAAATTGCATCACCTAAAAGTTTACTAAAACTTAGTGTTCCTTAAAAATAGAAAAGTTTACAGGAGTTCTTTAGGATAATTCTTATAAGATTCTTCTGTGTTTTATTGCAAAAACAAAGTTTTTCCCGGAGATCTATTTTGATAATATTTCGTTCAAAAACGCACTTTTCCCACTATTTTTCATCTTAGGACAGACTTAAAATTCTGCCTCTAAAAAACTATTATTGAATCCTTAAGACAGTTAAACTACTCAACCTAGATGAAACGTGAAACATAACCTACCTGTGACATTTTGCGACTCACAGCTGTTTCTAAAGCTATGTCTCGATAATGTGTGAAAATTTTAATCCGGCAGAAGCGCCCCCAAGGGGTAGTTTTTGGTTATAACCCCTACCAGAACATTGTGTTTTAACACACATTGCTGATCCTAATATGGTAGTTCATATACATATAAAGGCAGTTATAACTAAAAACCTCACCCAGAAAGGAATTTCTGGCTGCCCTACAGGGAGGGGGGAAGGGTATAAACAGTAGACTACAAATTGTTTGGTGGTACGATGGTTTTAAATTCGTAACATTGAACATTTCGAGGGCACACAGGTAAACTTCCCGAACTGTACTGTATTCATAGATAGGTAAAAAAAAAAAAAAAAACTTGAAGGAATTTAAAAAAGCCGAAAAAAATTCTAGGTATGCAGATTTGAAGTAACAAAAATTAGAGTTCAAAAATGATTCTCTAGGTTTAGTAAAAAAAGGTTTAAGAATAGGTGCTGTAGTTGAAATGTTATGGAAATAACTTGCGTAGAAATATCTACTAGTATAGAAGCTGTTCTATTGGAAAAAACACAATGTGGGGAGAGTGGCTTTTTATATAATGTGTTTAGAACAAGGGGCACCCCCCCCCCCCCCCCCCGCTTTGCTTGTCTACCTGTTCGCTTCTGTTTTTTGCCATTTTGAAGAAAAAAAAGTACGCAACTCAAATTAAAAGAAACTTGCTATTCGTTTGTATTATTAACAGCCAATAAAAACTGATGTACAAAAATAACAATTTCAACAGAAATTCTCTTGATATAAAGCTGTAAGCATACGTTTGATTTGGTTATTAGCCGGAAAATCTTCCTGTCACAATTTTAAGGTAGTTTGGAACAGTAACAGATTGTTACAATCCCTATATTCTCTTTATCCTTATTTTAGATTCTCTTCGATAATTTTTGTTACAACTCGCAAACGAAAATATGACTTGTATCACCCGAGAAAAGATTCCCCAGTCCGCCTTCCCTTGATGTGGAATATTTTTAAATTGGAATACCTGCACTGCCGTGCTATGCCCTAAAGTGGTATATGCAGTAGAGCTCTGACTGAGATTGCTATTTAAAGTTGTGCACCTCCTTATATTTCGTCATATTTGGTTTGGATGATACTTTTTCAGAAATCTTTTCATGTTCTCAAATGACCATAAAACTTTGTTAAATACGTCACAAAGAACCACCTGGTGGCGATAACTCGAATTTTGTTAAAGTACAGATATGGCTTTTGTGCTTTTCACGGCAGTGCAGTCCCTTTGATCCAGTATTAGTTGCTCTGCAATTTAGAATACTTGGTTAACTGAAAAAGACAAAGTAACATTGCGAACAATATATACCAAAAGCCATCGTGTATCTATTATTGAATTAAAACGCGTTATAAACAAAACGGAAAGTCTTCCACCGTCATTGGTCTAGTTTTCCGAACATTACCTCGATAAAAAGATTTCAGAACACTTTACCTAATGTAAAATAATTTTACTCTAGGTGAGCCTTGAAAGTTAGCTCATTTAGAAGCGCTTATGTTGCCTGTTCTGTGAGAGAAATGGAACAAAAATCTTCAGAAAAAAAAACAGCACTTTCCAACAAAACAATGTTAGGGGATGGGAGATTCCAAATTTTAAGTTATAGCCTGAACAAAAAAACATCCCTAATTTTAAACTGCTCTGAGTTAAATTTCCGGAGCTGGAACTAATTTTGTACCACATTTCAAGGCTGTAGGGTGCAATGGGGTTTCTTGGACGCAGGCGCGCTCTCAATATAGTTGAACTTTTTATTTGAAGTCAACTTGGCGACAAATTTGGCAAAAAATTACTTTTTGAATTTGGGTTCAATTTGGCGATATTGTGAAAAATCCACTGAATGATGTTAAAATCGGCGATATTTAGAAAATTAATCATTGAAACATTTTTTTGCATTGTTTCGGGCCAAATTAGGGGTGTAAATGTTTGAATTTGTTATCTTACTCACTCGAAGCGCTATTTTAACACTTTTGGCATCTAAGTACACGTAAAAGAAAAGTGTGGGGTCCATACCAGATGTGTTCTTTTTAACCCTACACTGCATGATTTTTTATTTTTCGTAGAAAAAAATATGTGTTTGTCAATGTAATAAGAAAACATGGAAAAATATTTAAAAAAATTTAACTCTAAATTTTCACCCCTTTCTAATTAAAAATAGTTTCGTTGCCAAATGCATTCAACAGATAAAAATGATTGTAAATGATAGTCTTGAAATTAGTTCTTTTTTGTAAAAAAATAGAGGAATTGAACATTTGGTACTCTGTACTCTTGTAATCCTTTACATTTTGACATTTTACATTATTTTTTATATGTACTTGTACTTTCCGATGATCAATTCTGTCAAATCTGATGTCTTTTGGAGGCTCTCTCGCGCAAGCTTTCTTTCTTTTCTCTTTTTTTTGTTTTGTAACTAGTTCCTCTATAGCTCATGGTCTCTTTTTAATACGCTTTTATTAATTTCACATGTGGGTTTGTTTGTATGTATGTATGTAACTCTGAATAAAAGATAAAATTTACGTTCTTTGCAAATATAAAAGTAATATATTTAATATTTTTAATACTAAAGGCTAAACTGTATTGCATATTGATTTATTATAAGTACATGTAAACTTAAGTGCGGATATTTAGTAGTTTTGAAAATCAGAGGGAAACCCGTGATGATCACAGCGCATTCCAGTGTAAAAGCGTATTTTTTAGTTTTTTTTCAAAACTATATTTTAAAATTATTAATGACTTTACTTGTCCGTGTAAGCACAACGTTTGTGCTAACTAAAATCTAAAGTGAACACGTTTTAAAGGCTTTTCCCTATTGATTTTTCGTTTGTTCACTCTGTTGAACATCAACTAAGCATTGATAATTGCGAGGTCTTATAAACGGTAGAACAGCCGAAAGTACCACTTTTGGGTCCGCATGATTATATTATACCTTCCAAAAAGAGAAAGAAGCTAGCGCGAAACATAAACAAAGCATACTTCATGAACTATAGAGATGAATCGAAGTGTTCTCTGGATGCTTACTGCATAATGTTGCCAAATGGCTACAGACATGTATTATGTCCTAGATTTTTTCCAAATAATTATTTTGATGTAAAACGCATCTTAAACGAAAGATAAATGTTTATTTTATTCATGTTATTTCTTTAAAAGATGAAGAAAAATATTTCATTGAAAAAAATAATTTCAAAACATGGTAGTTTGAGTGATTTTAAAAGCTATCCATATGGATTCATTTAAGAGCATGTAACAGACCAGTGCTGCCATGTATGGGGGATAAATGGTGATAATTGCTCTAAATATACCCAATACTTGCTTTTTATGCATTGAGTTGCCTTTTGACTACATTCTACTATTCATAAGGAGGACAAATTGTCCATGTAGCCAATTGGCAACACCATGCAGTGTAGGGTTAACTACTAGAAATTTTTTAAAGGCTTACAAAACACAAAAATTCACCATTGCCGAATTTTAAAACACAACGGTTGATTCTTAATGATTTTTTTAAAAACCCACGCGCAAAAAAAGGGCGCCTTGAAACCGAAACCCGTGACCCCCCAAAGCAATGAGATGGCTGAAAAGGGGGTAGGGATTGCTAAAGCCTTGTTTAAAAAGGCCCATGAGGATGGTAAAAGTCCTCTGGTAGCTTTATTAGAATATCGAAACACGCCAATAGCTGGCATAGGATTATCCCCCGCTCAATTGATGTTTAATCGCAGATTAAGAACCAAGCTCCCTGTCAGTAATAAATTGTTAAATCCTGAAATTTTCAAAAATACTAGTTACAACTTAAAGCAAAGACAATTAAAACAGAAATTTTATTATGACAAATCAGCAAAACCCCTCAGGCAATTAAAGCTAAATGAGAAAGTTTTTGTTAAAAACTTCCTTACGAAAACTTGGGAACCGGCAAAAGTCATTGATATAGGGAATAACCCAAGATCCTACAAAATAAAAACTGCAAATAATAAGATTTTAATGAGGAATAAAAAACATTTAGTACCATCAAATGTCAATTTCAATTGTAACTCATGTATAAATTTTGATAGTGATGATAATTCACCTAATGACTGCAAAGGTCCCTTCAACTTAATTCAAACAAACAACAAGCCAAGTATAGCACCGTCAACTAATAATAATCAAAGTGTGCAGACAAGATCTGGTCGTACTTTAAAAAAACCTTCATATTTGAAAGATTACGACTCATGATGTAAAAGGGGGGGGGGGGGTGTAACATGGGTATTGTATGTCGGTGGCAACACACGGGAACAAGATTGCGTGCTTGCATGATTCACGTGTGTTCTTATGTTTTACAATTTATTTGATTTTGATGTAAAGCAGTTAATAAAGATTTGTTAATGTTGCTGTGTGCTTTAAAACAAGACAATGGGTACTGTGGGTTTGGGGGGGGGGGGGAGCTGACCTGAGAATATCTACTTATCAATATATCTGTATCTGCTTTGGTTTAACTAATGAAGAAAATTATTTTTTAGTCTTGGCTTTGAATTTTAATGATAAATGTTTTTACAATATTTTTCTAAGGATAAGTTCTAGAAGTCCAAGGTGTGTTTATGTAATCGGTAAAATGTATGTATATTTGATGACTTATAAGTACTTTTGAGGTACTTAAATTTCTTTGAAAAAGTCCTTAGAAAGTCCTTATTTTGCGTTTTGAAAAAGGAGTGGTAAGGGAACCCTGATTAAGCAACCACCTCACAAGACAAAGCTTCCCGCCTGGCAGGACTAAAAACAATTTAAAAGAACTACATACAGGTTAGTTTTAGTTTGGCACAAACTTGGCGGGAAAACTCGATATCATAACTTTTTAAGGCTGAGTATTTAAGGTTTTCTTGGCGGGGGATTTTTTTACAACACCGTTGTTTTTGGGGAGATATCACATGTTTTTGCATTAATATTATTTCTTTGCCTGTTTTTTTTTCTCTTCAAAATTTACTTTGCATGTGTTTTTTTCCCTTCAACATTTTTCTTGGCGGTCCGACATCTGTGGTTTTCTTGGCAGCATGCATTTGGTGCAAAAGTTCAAGGATCTTCTTCAGTCTAGGATAAATTTGAAATCAATCACAATGTACCACCCGAACCGACGCAAAACAAAGCTAGTTGCTAACAACACTACGATTAAATTAAAAGTTTAAAAAAAAACCCCAACCCTTATTGCCGATCTCATATTAAAATGAACTAAATTGAAGATCCCTTTTAAAAGCCTTATGCAATAAATCAATTACAAATATTTTATTTGTTAACAAATAGAAACTGGCAACAGATGAAATTATAAATAATTGAGTTTTCTTTCCTCGTTGCCAAACAATGAAAACATAAATGCTCAGATGTTGAACAGAGCTAGTAGATAGAAATCTGACCAATGGACCTTATTCACGGAATGGCAACGGTCTTCGTTTGCGGGTATTACATCCAGTTTCCACAATCTTGATTGGTTCCAAATCTTAAATTTCGTCTGCTAGGCTCGGTCAATACCCGCAATGACGTCACATGAATAAGGTCCATTTTAAGCATTAATAACTCCGGGGTGCGATGACCCCGGAGGGTAAATTTTGGGAAAATGTCCTCAATGTCTCATCGAGAATATTCATACCAAAAATAAACACTAAAGACCCCCGGGGAGAAAAGATACGGAAAATAAAAACGAGGGGGGGGGGTCGAAAAACAGCTTTGGGACAAAATAAATGTGGGTGCAAAAGCAGAGCTCAATCCGAGTTACCGTTTAGTCTGGACCCCTGTCAAACAATTTTTAAAAAGTGCGAAAAATAGCGATTTTATAACCTTTATCACCCCTCCCCCTGAGGGTCCTGGATGTTTTGCTTTAGTATGTGCCGTCAGGGGCCGCTGGAGATTGAGTATACCAAAAATGAACTCTAAGGATCTTTATGGGGCTGAGATACAGAGGGGTGAAAACCCCGGTTTGGTTACTCGCGTAAACAGTCCTAGTCGCTCTTTTACATTTTTATTGGCGACGGAAATTTCTTGGCGGTTTGTATTTGGTTTTCTTGGCGGGGCGGGACGCTCCCGCGTCCCGTGATGTCTCGAATTTCACTTTTAATCCGTTGCCAGTTGTTAAATATAAATGCATAAAATGTTCTCGTTTTGTTTTGTTACAAAAAAGTCTGCCAAAAATAATAAATAAAATAAAACAAATGAATAAATAAACAAAAAATCGTCTGCACAGTCGGTCATTTTTTTCTGAGCCTGCATTTCCGCCATGTTTGCGGACTCGGAATCAGTTTTCACAGATTACTCAGAAAAGTACTTTATAAGAAAATGGTTTTGATAAATGTTTGTAAAGTTGGTTTGAAGGAAATCCGACTTTAAGTTCAGGATCAACATTCAACTTAAATTCTCCGTAGACGCTAATGTTAAATTTTTTTTTCTGAACGGTTCAATATTGAACGAAAAATGGTTCAAATCAATGAGCGAAATATGGGAATGTATGGGAAAGCCTCTCCGAGATCTTTCAAACAAAAAAAGTTTATTCCATTCAGACGGTTCACTCAAAAGTTATTAGGTGGTTAAAGGTTGCTTAAACGGTTCAATGTTAAACCAAAAGTGTTCAAATTGAAAATTTAAATACGGTAATAAAGTATCCTTGCCGAGATGCTTCAAACAAAAAAAAGTTTTTAAATCGGACTGTTCATTCAAAAGTTATTAGGGGTGACAGCTTGTTTTGAACGGTTCAATGTTGAACGAAAAATTGTTCAAATCGAAAATGTAGATACGGGAATGAAGTATCCTTGAAGATCTTTCTAACAAAAAAAGTTTGTTCAAATCTGATTGTTCACTCAAAAGTTGGCATCGCGGGACAGGTTGTCAAAGTTGAACCAAAAATTGTTCAATTCGAAAAATCAAATATGGGGATGAGCTGTACTCGCCGAGATTTTTCCAACAAAAAAAAAAAAGCTTGTCCAAATCGGAATGTTCATTCAAAAGTTATTAGGGGGGGGGGCGACAGACCGACCGACACACAAATTCCCCATCTCAATACCCTAGTTTCATATTTTTAATTTTTCGATATTCATTTTACCTTTTTATTTTTCGGACTTGGCGATATTTTTTAGATGCATTAAGCTACTTTTCATACTTTTTTTCGTCTTTCTTTTATTTTTAACGGGAAAGTAGGCTAAAAATGAGCTCTATATAGATATTGTAGAAATGCTTAGTTTTTTTATATATTACCGAATTTCGCGGCGTACCCGTTGATATTTTTACCAGACCTATCAGAAGTTACTTTATCAATTTTATTCATGATCATTGATGTAGAGATTTTCTTAAAGTGCTCCAAATTCAGTGTATTTAAATGTAATTTAGTGTTTTGTAAAATGTATGCAAGAGTAATGTTTTTATCATCTTCGTTTCAGGATTGCTGTAGCTCTTTCATCAGACGTTTTCTCATTGGGATTGATGTTACCCGGTGCTGTAACAATTGAATTCATCACCGGGTAAACATTCATCCCGAAGTGAAACGGTTTTCATCGAGTGAAGAACAGAACGGGTATCATTCCTATTCGGAAGAAAAGTAATTTGTTGCAGAAATGCCAAATAAATTATTTTGTAAAACGTACTGTGTATTTACTTGGTTCAAGTCAAGTTCTAGATTTTCATTCTAGGAATTAATTTAAAGAAGTAAAGGCGTTGCTGAACTTTTTCCCTAATTCCCAAATACGAATTAAGTTCTATATACGGGCGTTTCTCAGTAAACTTCTAATTGGCTGTCCGGACAAAAGATAAATACCTGGAGACAGAGCCCAGCTCGGTTTAAAAAAAGGTTTGTAAAATCGTGGTTTTTCCCTAAAGTGCGAAGTACTTATTTAGATTTACTTAAAGCATTTTTATGCCCTTGGTTGCAATTACGCATTTAAAACAGCCGTAATTTATTTTAAGAAACACAACCTTATTTGGACAAGACATCATCACTTTATTTAAACTATGCGCACCGTAAAATCATACTTTAATAACTTTACTTCTGCATCCATTCTCATCAAACCCTCTCTCGCCTTCGGCGCATAATGAAATGAATAATAACTTCAATTTGATCTAAGGCCCCTATATAGACGTTTAGGCCTCTGTGGCTCTAATACGCTTTTATTAGTTTTAAGTGTGGGTATTGTCTAAAACTTTTTCGTACGACCTCCGTCGCATCTGCGCACGCGCCAAATCTCCTCGGACTTGCTCGAAATAGGGGGGGGGAAGCAACGAGGAAGTATTAAGCGAGCAAAACCTGAAGGCATCGGGTATTGCGCATCCAAAACCTAACTCCCCTTTTTCAGATGGAAGCGTCCGTGGATGCCAGGCGCACAAAACGCAAACAGACAGTATGTTTGTATGTAACTGAATAAAAGATGGAAATTCACGTTCTTTGCAAGGATAAAAGTAATATATTTAATACTATCAATAGTAAAGGCCTAAACTACATAATATGCTGATGTATTTTAGTGTTTCAGTTGCTTGTACGTAGCTCTGAATAAGATAAAATTCACGTTCTTTGCAAACATGAAAGTGATATTGTTTGATACCTTTATTATTACCTAAAGGCTAAACTATACTTACATGTTGATTCATTATAAATGCATGTAACCTAAGAGTATATTCGATAGAATAGAAACTTCTTTTTAGTTTAATTTACTCTAAATGCGTATTTTTTAGTTTTTTTCAATTCTTTTTAGGATTATTTGATCGATCTCTTTAGCATTTCAAAAACAATAACAATTCTAACGTTGCCAAAACTTGTTTGCTGAATATGATAAAAATTTAAATTGACGCTGATAAAATCTATTGTTATAATTAAGGCCCCTATATATACGAGCCGGCGCATCAAGATTAAGTTTCACCACTTTGGATCCAGCACGTGTTTGTGTGTTTGAGTGGTTGTCTTTTCTGGCCAGTAATCGCGTTTTGGTAATTTTTCACTGTGAGCAATTATTAGCGGCACGTGGATTTGGCAAAGCTTAGTAATGTGCCAAAACTTTTTTCCGGTAACCCTACTCCACAACAATGAAAATTGAAAGTAAAAGTTAAGGAATTGGATCCAAAGTGGTGAAACTTAATCTTGATGCGTCGGCCTGTCTATATAGCGGCTTTAGTTATAATTAAGGCCCCTATATATACGAGCCGGCGCATCAAGATTAAGTTTCACCACTTTGGATCCAGCACGTGTTTCTGTGTTTGAGTGGTTGTCTTTTCTGGCCAGTAATCGCGTTTTGGTAATTTTTCACTGTGAGCAATTATTAGCGGCACGTGGATTTGGCAAAGCTTAGCAATGTGCCAAAACTTTTTTCTGGTAACCCTACTCCGCAACAATGAAAATTTGAAAGTAAAAGTTAAGGAATTGGATCCAAAGTGGTGAAACTTAATCTTGATGCGTCGGCCTGTCTATATAGCGGCTCTAGTTATAATAAACGTGGTTGCTATGCAACAGCAACAATGATAGTAATCATAAACAAAATGGCGAAATAAAGCTATTTTAATGAAGCCACAAAAAACTTTTTTTTTGCGAAAACTATCGAAATTTTAAAATCGCTAGAGCAGTTATCGAGATCCGAAATATGTACAAGAATTGCTCGTTTAAAGATATTAGATAAAGTAATAAAGGAATCATTTCACTTAATTCAAGTAAAGCATATCGTACGAACTTCTAACACTTGAAGGTAGTATTTAAAAAAACTCTTACGCTCTACATAAATGTGGCTTGACAATTACCAAAAATAGAATAATGCAACTATTTTTTTTTTTTGAAGAAATAAGGTCTAAGTATTTATAAAACTTAATATTGTTATTTAAGTTCTGTCCGGAATCTTTTCAGTCCCCTGCCACGAATTAAAAGCTGCAATAGAAAAAAAATTATTACTCTTGTGAATGTTTTTTGACAAAGTTTAACTTAATCGGTGTGAATTAGCAGAGACCGGTGTTAAGCCGTCACTTTTTGTTCAGTTTCAGTCACATTTGTGGTGAAAGTATGCATCTTAGGCGTTGCTAAAAACCGTGCTCTGGTAAGCGAATTTATAAATGTCAATTAGTTTTATTACGAGACGTGTCCCCGATTTGGGTCTATGTATGGGTAGTTATGTTCAAATAATTTAACAGGGTTCGTACGGGTCCTTGAAAGTCCTTATAAGTCCTTATTTTTTTATTTTGTCTTAAAAGTGCTTAAAAGTCCTTATTTTAATGTCCCAAGTCATTGAAAGTCCTTATTTTTACTCTACCCTTATTTCAAAAAATCAGATTGCCGTTTTTCAATTAGAGCGATTTTTACACTGCAGGGTTGCAAGTATGATATTTCCGCTTCGGCCGCACTTCGTTCCGAGAACTGTATTCAGAATTAAGAAGGGGCAGGAGGGGGCAGCTTCGCTCCTGTTCTAGGAATCCATATCCATCGATGCAGGTGCCAAACCAGGGACACAATTGGTCAAATTTAAAGGACTTGCAGTGGTGCAAGTGCTGCGCCATGCGCCACGCTGCGCCAAATAAAGAATCTTGCGCCATCCTGCTCCCAAACGCACTTTTTGATGGAATGCGACTGACTGCGCCAAAACGGCCGTTTTTCTAGCGAATATCGCGAAAAAGTGGCAAAACATCTGCTTTTGTTAACCGTACGTTATAACGGTTGCTATGGCGATATTCTGAACACGTGCGTCGAGAAAAATATTCTCCTTATCTGAAATTTCAATCCTTTTGCATCTTGCAAAAATTTTGATATTTTTCACAATCCAAAATTATTTTCACATGTGCTACCTCAGCTTAACTTATTTTATGTCTTATTTTAAGAAAAAAGTAATTTATTTTTAGAAGCATGTCAGCATCTAGCATTTACGTCGCGGACGAAGCTTCCTATGTTGAAGATTTCAATCCGAATGCATCTTGCAAACATTTTAATATTTTTGACAATTAACCGTTATTTTGACAATAGAATACTTTCCATTAGCTTATTTTAGCTTATATTTTGATAACAAATAATTAATTTTTCTATTTATATACCTATTAATTTTTGCAAGCTTGATTTTAATAAGCATTAGGTTATCCATTGCTTCATTTTTTGGAAAACAATTAAAACAATCAAGCACATAATGTTTAATTATGGCTTTTTACTGAAAGGCAGTATTTTGAAAAGTTGAATTTGTAAAATTATAATTTTAAAAGCTTAAAATGGAATTTTCCATGCTACTAGCAGCAGTCCTCCCATTAGGTCATTAAAGGAAAGATAAAATTTTGATGTGTTGTACAAAATTCAGATATATTTTATGGCAGCACATAATTATCTCATTCTACTGTTTAGAAGTTCTAACGTCTTTAAGTTTTGTAACCAGCACAGATTTAGGGCATTAAAAGCAGAGAGACAAAGAAATTAAATGTGAAGCAGTATAAGTTAGTTACACAAGAAGCTCAATCCAATCAAGAGTCATCAGATTCTTTATTAAATTTAGCAAACCAACAACTAAAGTCTGCTGTTAAGAACAATGTCTTGTCTGAAATCGATGTTAGATTGCAAAATGGATGTTAGAGGATGCAAAGAAGTTATGAGAAAGAGAAAGAACTGTAGAACAAAAAGAAACTAATAGTCCGAGAGCCAGGTGAAAATTTGGTTAATTATTTCTTCTCGATAGATAATTGGCCATACGCATCAGACAACAGTATCATAAAGCCCTATGACCGTCAGCTGCGGCACAGTGGGGGGGATGAGTAGTTGTAACCTCCCACGATTGAAGAAAAAAAAAAAAAAAATCACTCATTTCCTCTCGCCTAAAAATTTACCAGATGATAGCTTATATGTAACTATTGATAAATATATACGTCAGCTGGCTGTATCTCGGTGGAAAAATTGTCAGCTGATACTTTGAAGGTCGTTACGTAGAAGTTAGCTAGAAGCATTTACTGACTATTTAAAGGCATCAGCTGACCAGGTTTCCCTCGACTTATTGCTAGCAGATTTTTTTTATTTATCACAGTATTATATTTAAAATCAGCTCACAAATTTTCGTGTGGGAGGAAATGACTCCTTTTTAATTATTCTTGTTATTTTTGAAGATTCAAACAACATACGCTAGCATAGCATAGACAGTATTAAAGTACGCTTGGAGGGGGTTAGTTGTGCGCATGCTCGAGGTATGAAGACCCTTTTGTTGAGGGCATCAGCCACGTTTTTAGAAGTAGAAAAGAAGGGGACTATTATACGTTTAGAATAGACAAGCAAACGTAGTCTGACGAAAAGAATATTCTGGAAACATTGTTGCATCTGTGAAAAATCGATCAAAATGTCTAATGTAACGCCTTTTTGCGTTTTTTGCAAAAAAACAGTCTGTTTCTAATTTAAAATCGTTCAGTGATGAAAATCTTATTAAGTGTAGTGCTATATTGAGTGTTCGAAAAACTAATAAACTCAGTGGACACGAGGCTGTACTTCCTACAGAAAAAAACAATTTTCAGCTGTACCACAGTGAGTGTTATAGACGTTTTACGGCTTTGCCACCAAAGTATCGCAAAATAATACCAGAAGATGCACCGACTGCAAGATTGCAGTATGTATCTATATTCATTTTTTTTCCTTTTATTTCTTAGGTTACGATTTTTATAAGCATCATACAATACTGTACATTATTTAGTAGAATATTACGTGCCTAGTGTAACATTACTATACTTTAAAATTTGGAAATACTATTATTGTAGATATTATTAAATAACATTGTCATTCGTATTGTAATTTGTCATAATATTTTTATAATAAATAATTTTTATCAAGTAACTAGTTAATTTATTCTAAGCAAATTGATTATTGAAATATTTGAATATATCTAAAATTATATGATTATATAAGTATAAGTTTAAAAAATATTGATATGGAATATTTGTTTCACCTTAACACTCATGTAGGAGTTCTATGTCGAATAATTCAAGAGACGTCATTTCCTCCCACAGGAAAATTTGTGAGCTGATTTTAAATATAATACTGTGATAAATAAAAAAAATCAGCTAGCAATAAGTCGAGGGAAACCTGGTCAGCTGATGCCTTTAAATAGTCAGTAAATGCTTCTAGCTAACTTCTAACTACCTTCAAAGTATCAGCTGACAATTTTTCCACCGAGATACAGCCAGCTGACGTATATATTTATCAATAGTTACATATAAGCTATCATCTGGTAAATTTTTAGCCGAGAAGAAATGAGTGAATATTTTTTTTTCTTCAAGCGTAGGAGGTTCCAACTGCTTACCCCCCCCCCCCCCCCCCACCGAGCCTCAGCTGACATTCACGAGGCTTCATAGTTCGATTTTCTGCTGCGTTTTACTAATTATCACTTGAGAGGAACTTGGTCATATATATCTGTTACTGGCTCTCGGACTATAAGTTAAACTTTTAAATTAAGGTTTTTCAATTTTTAGCCCACAAAATCTAATTTTGCACGATAAAAGATAAAAAAAATTTTAGTTTACTTTTCAAGCACAAAGGTAGTTCCTCAATTTTAAGTTAAAGATTCATTGTTAACAAAAGAAAATCCAAATGTTATTGATAATTATGCAACTAAAAAACCAAAAAATGTCTACATTTTCCATATTATGGTGGAAGCTTTAAACCAAACGTTTGCATTTCATATTTGACTGCCATGAATGCGCTCCTAGATTATTCATGGATAAGATTCTTTTCTAAAAAATGAAAAAGGATTGGTAGTACAATTGTAATTGTAAAAAAGTGGATGAGTTTATCGTTTCAATTTGACTTTAAATGAATGCTCCAATTTCTATATCCTTGTCTCTGAAAATTGAGTTAAGTACAGTGAAACATTTTGCTGTTCACCTATTGAAACCACATCTAGTATTTTTAAACTATAACTGAAAATCAATAATAGATAATCAGTGCTTAGTTAAAATGCAAATACATTTCTGTACCTTAATGCAAAAACAACCAATGTCAAAATTCGAATTGAGATATTCAGGTTCAACGATTTGAATCTCCATAGGAATGTCTTAGATTGGGTGCGTCTTAGTTTCGCTCCACTGCTAAGGCGGTTTGTTTTAAATCGTTGGTTGTTGCTGTATATGACAGAGGATACCTTTCTGTCCCCATTACGATAAAAAAACTAAAAATATCGAATTTTTGACATTAGTTGTTCTTGCATTAAGGTACAGATTTAAATTACTATAAATGTATGTGTTTATCACAGTCACATAGTATCTTATTCGAGCCTGCTCCTAAGCACAATTCTGCTGCTCCCAAATGGTATTTTCCCTGCTCCCGAAGATACTCCCAAACCACATTTGGTCACTTGCACCCCTGGACTTGGAAAATGAAAAATTTAAAGCAAAGAATGAAACAAAACAAGTAAAACGAAAAGCATTAAAGGAGGAAGTAATTTTTTTTAAAAGAGGAAAATGTTTATTCAAAAGGACATAATGGAGCCAAATGCAAAAGCTGATCAGTTGGCTGATGAGGCTGAAAAAACTGAGGACATTAACTTGTTTATGCAATCATTTGAACTAAGAAAAACACTAAGTGAAAAAGAAATTGAAATAAGTTTTGATATAAAATTATCAGAGAAAAGTTTGGAATTAAAAGATATGTAATGGGATTTTCAGTTTCAGATTTTTCTTTGTTTTGTTATTGCGGGAAACTTTTAAGATTTTTTTTTTTTTGTTATATTTTTAATCTATTATGTTCTGTACTGTGCATCATCCTCTAATTGAATTTGGAAATGTTGAAAATGTATAGGCCAATTTATTAATTATTTTGAGGTCCTTATTTTTTGGATTTTTTAGTCCTTGAAAGTCCTTAAAAGTCCTTGAATTTTTTTTAAAGAAGTGTGTACGAACCCTGTTTAAAAAAAAATTCCCGGACAGATTCTGCATTGAAAATTTTAGTTTACGGAGAATCGCCCATACTTGTGGAAAGGTACATTGTTCACTGCGACAATCTAAGACTTAAAATTGTTCTGGTTTTCTTGAAGAAAAATTCATATTTCTAGCTCTTTGTCTTGATGATCAAAAAATTTTACGATTCGGGTCTCGCTACAAGTTTTGTTTCTCCCGAGGGAGAAATGGATCTAAACTTTTTAAATTTTTAATTGGTAATCTACTGATTATTCAGCAGTTTTGCGGAATAACCTAACGGCCAATTTCAGATGCTTAGTTGGCTAAAATTTTTATAATGTTTTCTGTTAGGAACAATCTGCCGAGTTAATTTGTTTTATTGAAATTTCTTTTGCTTGGAGCAAGAAACTATGAATGAATTTACAATAGCCCCATCATGATAGATAGAAATGTGAACAAGGTATTCATATTCTGTTGATGAAAAATGATGATAGAAGGAATGGATTTAACTGGGAAAATTAAAATGATTTTGAGAGAAATCATAATGTGAAACTGCACTTTTTAGCACTAGAAACTAAAGGGAGCTGTCGCTTGCATTGGTTATTTTTAGGCCTATTTCCCGCACGAAAAAGAACCACGCAACTATTACAGTGTTCCCACGGTCCTTAAGCTCCTTATTTTTTATTTTGAAAAATAAGGGCCCTTAAAAGTACTTATTTTTGATTCAAGGTCCTTAAAATAATTTTAGTCCTTATTTTTCACTACTGCTAATAATTTAATGATTTGAAATTACAAGCAAGAATGAAAAAATCTACAAATTTTTTTTGTCCTCTTGTTTTTCAGTCTGTAATCCGTATCACAATGATTTAGTTAAAAACAGTGGTGCTTAACCGAAGTCTAAAGAAGTGTAGTCATTTTAATTTTTGACAAATACTTTTCAACTAGTTTCTTCATAACAAGTTTTTTCGAAATAAATACTAGGGATGCACCGATTAATTGGCAGTACCGATTAATCGGCCATTAATCAGCCGAAAAAATATTTTTCAAATATTATTCTTTAAAGTACACCTTTACTAAAAAAACTACGATGAATAACTTTTTTACAACAGTCCCCACAGTTAATATAAAGTTTTTCTTTTAATTCACCTACTTTGAAGTAAAATTTTTCTTGTGGCGATAGTTTTCTTTCAGTACAGTGCTTTTATATTCCATCTTCCATCTAATTTTCAAAGAATAAAAGCACTGAATTAAATTGTTACTAATTATTAAATATGAATTAAAAGTACTCCTAAATTGGAGTGCTTACCAGTGTGTTAATAATATTTTTGACATTAATTTGAAAATCGGTTCCAAGAAATTTGATAAAATATTGAAATTATTTGGGAAAGCTAGGGAAAAAAATCTTACAGAAATAAATAACTTGCTATTTCTAAACTTGGAATTGTTTCAGAGAAAAAACAGTGGTGAAATTGGTAGTAGAAAACAATCATCCATATCATTAATCGACTCAGCCGATTTATCGGTAATCGGCCAATTTGCTTATCGGTGCATCCCTAGTAAATGCTGAATTTTTTGATGAATTATTTGTCTAGTGACAAAAAAAAAAGCAGGAGCTTAAGCCTTTAGTATTTTTTAATCTCTAATCATGTTCAAGTTTTTCTAGATAGCATTGTAAAACATGAAAAAAGAAAGAAAATTACTAAGAACTGTTATTTTCACTACTTAATTCATATTTTTTTAATAAAATTTTTGCAACTATTTCTTATTAACCAGTTTCTCAATATGTATTAGGATAATGACGTAAGCAGCTACCAGGGATGAAAATCTTCCGCGGATCCGCGATGTTCCGCTTTTTGTATTTTTTCGTTCTTTCCGCGATCAAATAATTCATGTTGCATCAAGTTCAGAAAAAAAAAAGCACTCATAATGAAAATGAAGCTTAAAATAAGTTGATTTTAAGTAGTAGAGATTGAAATTATTTCCAACTTCCAAAACAATGGAAATGTTTTTAGGATGCAGTAGGATTGAAATCTCAAGGATGACCTGCAAATATCGGCGAACTATGTACTCTATTTTGGCATGCTGCCAAAAACATTAGTTTCCATTAAGTTCAGCTACAATTCTTTATCAAAAAATTGGGAAAAGTATTTTGAAAAAAAAATATTTTAATAAATTTAAAATTTACTAAAATAATTAAAGATAATGCAATATTAATTAGATTTTTTTTCTTGAAATACACGTGTCTAATTCGTCAAATTGCAACCCCCCCCCTTTTTACATTGTTGTGAATGACTTAAAAATAAATTGTGAATGAGCAATTGAAAAGTTTTAAAACTATTTACTTTCGATTAAACGGAGCAAATTGAGAGGAAATCTTGCATGACTAATTTTGCATTATATGGGGGAAAAAAAATCTATCTGAATTTTAAGCCGCTCAATTTTTCCTCTTTTTTGACATTGAGCTGTTTTCATCCCTGAGCTACTTGAGTATACTTGAGCAGCTACTACGGTATTTTCATGATCGATTCTGGTATTTTCATGCTCGAAAGTACCGGAAATAAAATATTTTTACTTATGCTTTTATCTTCCCACCTGCGGTATTTTTTTGATTTTTCGAATTTTCGGTGATTATACCGATAATTACTGATAATATTCATCAGATAAAAATGTTAAGATGCCATTCTAATTTTTAAAAACTTAAATAAAATTTGCATCTTTTTTATTTTGATGCCTTCATTTTCAAAAATGCAATCAATTTGCATCAGATATAAGAATCGAATTTTTCTCATTTTTGATGCTTATCACCCTTAGTTAGGAGGCAAATAAATGAAATATCTTTTTATTTATATCAAAAAATCATAAATTTGAAATTTTCGAACAAAATTCTGCGTCTTTTATGAAAATCAAAGTTAAAATTTGAAGCTCTGATTTAATTTTATTTTTTGGTTTAAACTATGGAGGGTAAAAATAATATGGTTATCGTAGAGCTTTTAATAGTAATCTGAAATATGTTTATTTGAATTCTTTTACATGCCATTTTCGCACTTTTAACGCCTTAATTTTGAAAATTGCGATCTCTTGACATTCGCTGTGAGAATCGGATATTTATCATTTTCGATGTTTGCTCAGGGGCGGATACAAGAGAGGGGCGATCGCCCCTCCCGTGACGGACTCTCACCCAGTAAATTTTCAACATTGAAGCTCAAAAAAATTATAGACTAGTTTCAATTGAAGGAAGGAAATTTGGGCTTTCAATCGGAAATGTTTCCAAATTGAAGACCGAAACTAATGTCATCCATATTTCCAAACCAGGATGCATTGTAAAAAATAGTTAATAAGAGTCAACCACCCCTCCCTTGAACAAGTTCTGGATCCGCCCTTGTGTTTGCTATTCCGTGTTGAAAGTCAAACAAATAACATTTTTTATTTTAATTAAATCATTAAAATAAGTTTTAAGTAAAATTGCATGCTCTTGAAGAGTGTCAAATGTCAAAAACTAAATGCTGAATCTGTGGCTGAATTTTATTTTGTTTCAACTATTTTCGTTTTTTAACCCATACATAACATCTTTAAATAGTATTTCACTTCAGCATTAATAAATATGAAATCTTTGACTCAGGTCATATTGTATTGATTAGATTTATAGGTACTGCATCTAGATAAATTCTTTTCCATATTTTCAGTAACAAATGCAATTTTCATTAGTTTGTAAATATTTTCGCACAACAAACAGTAATTCTGTTAGACTTTTACTTTCTCTTTAAAATATTTTTTTTAGATAATTTACAACAACAGCGCAAAAATAACTATATTACTCATTTACAATTTAATTAAATGCATGCACAATATTTTGACTAAAAACTATTTGAAATTATTCGAATATATGAAATGTGTCTTTGTTTATGAAAGGCAATTATTAAAAATGTATAATTAAAAAATTTGTGCTTAAATAATAGGGGCCTTGGTTTTTAAAAAAAAACGCCCCCCCACCCCCCACATTTTCTCTTTAAAACTTTCAGGTATTTTTTCATGTACTCACAATCATCCCTGTTTATTACAACATTCTGTAGCACATTTTTTTTTTCCTTACACTTGTTTTTAAATGTGTGATCTACTTTTCATAGGAATTTCACGCAATGTCACCAAACATCGTGAAGTCTTTTTTAAATAAACAATTTGATTTTTTTTTCCGTTATAGAAGTTTGAGATTTCCTATTTCTGAGCAAGTATTCCATCTAAAACAAAGTTAATATTAAAAATGCGAAAGTGTAGTTAAACAAAATGTAGTTATTAGCAATGTTTTTAAATTCCTTTTAGTTTTATTCACAAAGTGTTTGTTTGAACATTTATGATTTGATGATTGATCTTCTGAGTAAAGGAGCGAAAAGTGTTGCCCCCCCCCCCCCCCCAGAAAACTCAAAGATCCGGCATGAGCCAGGCTCCCCCTGTTTATACAAGGTTCCTACGCCACTGGCTTTGCAAGCTGTAGACACCACTTTAAAACCATATCTTTCAACCCATGCTCCAGGTATACATTTTGCCTCATTTGAACGCAATTTTCATCATGCCAATAAATGCAAACAAACAAAAACACTTTGTAATTGAAGACATGCACATTTGCTACTTAATTGCTTCTACTTGAAAATTTTAATCTATTTGCATCTGCATTGATTCAAGTAAAATTTATAGTCGACTTTCATTGTTGGTTATCTTAAATGTATCGAGATTTTTGGAAATAATATAACAGTAGCTCAGTTTGTTATATTGTCGTAATTTGAATTTTCAGCTCATATTTGCAAAGCATTTCATAGATAGTTGAAATTTTCTTTTCACAAAGCACTATTTTACACTATTCTTGCCCCTCCCCCTGCAAACATTGCATCCAATGAGTCATGGAAAATCATGGATTTCAAACTTCAATTGTATCATACCTTGCATTTTGTAAATTGGAAACTTTGGCATATTTGTCCTGAATTTTAGCCCCTGTATATGTACTTTAGGAAAGTGATTAATTCACTTTTACAAAATTAAGTTTTTATCTTAATTTTACCAAAATCTGAGATATACTGAAGTAAATAGAAGTAGCATCAAATTACAACTCCTTTCCTTGTATTGAAATTCGCTTTAGCATTTTTGTTTCCTTGAGAAAGATAGTAAAGTGACCCTTTTTTCCTATTATTAATTTAATGTGTTTGTATAATACATATATTTTATACTTTTTCTGAAAAACCCAGCCTCAAAGATTCAAGTGCAGGTTGTACTCAAAGCTAGTACTTTAATGTTCAGTGTTTGATGTAACATAAATATTTTCCGCCTAAGAAGCATGGCCTAACTTACACCTATGGTCTATGGATGGAATGAAAGAGTTGGTGGTGTGTACTGGTTTACAAATATTGATCACATAGGTTTTGAACTTCCAATTTTGAAACATTTCGGGGGGAGAGCCCTAACTTCCTTTCTTCGACATCATTAAAAATCTCCTGAAATTAAGTTTTTAAACTTCAGTACTGAAAGTTTACTGATTTAGAAGTCTCAAGGGAGGAGAGATCGCCCCTCTCTTGTATCTGCTCCCGACTTGGGACAGAGTGACTTACCTGGAACTAAATCAACAGGCAGATTGCTTAGACAAGTCTTGTAAAAGAGTTTTTCCTCATATGGTGAAATTTTACAAGATACTTATACTTATAATAATGACTTAATACTCAGGGACGTCATTTCCAGTTTTTCCAGGGGGGGGGGAGGGCAAAGGGTCAAAACACAATGCAATTTCATCGGAAAACCTTAAAAACCACGCCAACTTCTATGTTTATACATTGATTTCTCAAAGCCGGGGGGGGGGGGCAATTAAACCCCCTGCCCCCCTAAATGAGACTGATTCTTGCGTTTAACATGGTTGTTGGTCTTTCGACGGGCTCCTATTGAAAACCAATATTAGCAGTATTAATGAGTCAATTGTTCTATTTCTGGTTTCAAAATATTCGGCATCAAAAAACCTTCAATTTGATACCTCACTTTTGAATTTGGGTCCAAAATTCCAAAAATTACGACTTCTAGGACTTGGGAAATTTCTGCCCATAATAACCCAACTGTCAACTCAACGGTAACTACTACAGCTTAAAACTCATCAAACTCTACCCGGATGTCCAAATTTGTTCTTCATCCATAAGAATGTGCCTCTGAAGTTCACACATCGCATCGATTTTGAACCACTTCAAGTTGCTTTTTGGAACCGCATCAATATTGAATTCCTCTCAGTATTGCAATCAGATCTGCTTAACACTGGACTTGCACCATATTCATCTTTTCAAGGTCTTTAAGTCAACTCAAACCGTAATATTTCGAACAAGATAACCATCCATACAAAGAAACGGAGTCAAATTCTCTACAAAATGACACCCTGCACAAGTCTGTAAGATTTTTTTTAACGAGTTTTTATCAATTTACAAACGTCTTTTATTTACAAAAATCTTTCGAACGCGGCGACTTTGTCCTCTTTCGCAAATAAACTTTCTCAGCCAACTAACTATAGGCCAAACTGAATTTGAATTATTTTTGGCGCTTTATTTATGTTCTCAATGAGCTTTAAAAAAAATTATGTCGCCAATTTGAAAATTTTAAATTGCTAAATTGTTAGCGATTTCTTTTCTTATAGCTTGATTGTTGCCAATAAGATTTGTTATTTTAAACTTATTGCTTTCATTTAAAAGCCTTCATTTCGTCCTTATGACTAAGTTAGCGCCATGAAATGACTGAACAACAATTTCACCTATAGACTCTAGTGTTCATATTCCGTAATTGAATTCCAAACTTCAATCATTAGGAAAATTAAAGAACAGTAGAAACAGATTCTCGCAACCGGATTCATTATCTACTTCATCTATTAACAAAGAATTTGTTATGACGTCTGCCTTTAATCAACAGTCTTGTTCAGATACCGTTATCGGACCTCTTGCTAAAATGTTTCACCCGGACTGGTGTCCTACAGAAGATAGTTTCTCTACTGCTTCTTCAGCAGAAGTCATCTTTACGTTTTTACGACAGCTTATTACAGGAAAAGATACGCTTAACCGGTATTTCATAAAATTCGACCTTCAAAAAGATATTGTTGCTCTTATAGATTTACTGGAAGATAAAGTCAAGCAGAAAAATCTGCTTGCAACTGACCAATCCTCACTAACAGAAACTTGCTCCCCTTCTGAATACAGCTCACAGAAAGATGTAGTGAACTGTCAAATTTATGATGATACTAGCAAAAATACCCGGCGTTGCCTGGGTCAATAATAATATTGAGAAACAATTTATATACTCACCTTTGTTTTTTTTTTCCTGAACTGAAAGAACTCAGAACACACCGCTTGGCGATTTTTAAAATGTCGCCAAATTTTTGCGTAACTGTTTTGGGATACCTAGGATAATTTTGCTCCCCTACTTACTTTATGAAAATACATTAAGTATTATTATGTCACTAATTTTCGTCACAGAGAAATAGTTGTCAAATTCTGGGATACTATTGCTGACCACAAAATGACGTTAAAAGTTTTTGTCCTAAATGATTTCGAAATTAATAGGGAACATTTAGCAGTTATTTATGCAAAAATGCAAATTAGTGGTAATTTTAGTCTTGTTTTAGGGTTTTATTAATTTAGTATGTGGATTACTTTACTTTTTGACATAATTTTAAAAAGGTTTTTAATGGATACATTCGGAATCGGAAAACAAAAGACAAAAAACTGAACTTTTCAAATGTGGGAGTATTATATCAATGATGGATATTTTGCTGCAGTTGATAAATATCAGACAATAATCGGTTTATTTTGGCTACGTCGTGTAAAAAGTAAAGTATTATTACGTAGTCTTCGGCACAAAAATAGGCGTCAGTTGAAAAAATCGCCGAGAATCTCAGTTATTAAAATCTTGCAGCAAATTTGGCAAAATTCCGGTTCAATCGGATACTAAGGAACTGCCCTATTATAAGTACCAGAGAAAGTGACCAATCAAAGCAAAGAAATTTAAGAAATACCGTTAAGTTGTATTTAAAGCTCCATCAAATTCGAAAATAATGAACCTAATCAATTTATTAGTTGCCAATCTCTTCTAGCGGTTACGTTACCGATACTCTAAAACACATATTTACAAAATTCGAGAAAATAATTGACGCCGTGAACAATCTACTAATGTTTTAAAATACAAATCATAGAGTAAAAGCTCGTTCAAGAGCTGGCGCGTTCGTTTCCAATGTCTATGTAAAAACCATGAAGCTGAAAAAAAATTACTTTTTGATTTGACTTGAGAAAAGCCTTGAACATTTAATGCAAAAAGCGGAAATGATATACGCAATTCTAGCTATCGACAGGGAGTTGAGATGATGCACTAAATACTGAATTACTTTGCTGGAAGCCTTCGCGGATTTATGCGAAAAATGTACCTTAAATTGGAATGAAAAAAGCGCTACCAATCAAACTTTTTCGAATATCGTTATAAATTATAGCCTATGTGTTATTCTGATGTATAAGCTACATTATGGTAAAAGTTTCATTAAAATCCATTCAGTAGTTTTTGCGTGAAAGAGGAACAAACATCCAAACATCCAAACTTTCGCATTTATAATAGTACTAGCAGTACCCGCACGGCGATGCCCGTGCAAAAAATGTAAAGAAAGTCAACTGAATAAATTTAAATTCACTCCACCCTCTTAAGTAAAATTATTATATTCTTTAATTCAAATGTGCACCACGACCTTTTAAAATATATTGATGACACTTTTAATGCCATTTCAGTTTGTAGTGTTCAATGCGAGGATTATTTTAGTTTTAAAGACTTTTTTCTTCTTTTCGTGTGTGTGTGACGAACTTATTTATTTTTAGCGAAATTTTTACGTTTCAATGGAACTTTTGACACAACTGTAGAGCCAAGATTTTCGAAAACTCTCAATGACCACAGCAATATTGCCCTTGAAATTTAATATCTCCCCAAAAACAACAGTGTTGTAAAAAAATCCCCCGCCAAGAAAACCTTAAATACTCAGCCTTAAAAAGTTATGATATCGAGTTTTCCCGCCAAGTTTGTGCCAAACTACAACTAACCTGTATGTATAGTTCTTTTAAATTGTTTTCAGTTTTGCCAGGCGGGAAGCTTTGTCTTGTGAGGTGGTTGCTTAATGAGTAAAAACTTCCCGCCTGGCAGGACTGAAAACAATTTAAAAGAACTATACATACAGGTTAGTTGTAGTTTGGCACAAACTTGGCGGGAAAACTCGATATCATAACTTTTTAAGGCTGAGTATTTAAGGTTTTCTTGGCGGGGGATTTTTTTACAACACCGTTGTTTTTGGGGAGATATCACATGTTTTTGCATTAATATTATTTCTTTGCCTGTTTTTTTTTCTCTTCAAAATTTACTTTGCATGTGTTTTTTTCCCTTCAACATTTTTCTTGGCGGTCCGACATCTGTGGTTTTCTTGGCGGCATGCATTTGGTGCAAAAGTTCAAGGATCTTCTTCAGTCTGGGATAAATTTGAAATCAATCACAATGTACCACCCGAACCGACGCAAAACAAAGCTAGTTGCTAACAATACTACGATTAAATTAAAAGTTAAAAAAAAAAACCCCAACCCTTACTGCCGATCTCATATTAAAATGAACTAAATTGAAGATCCCATTTAACATTCGAGCGTTCGCGCTGGGTCTTTTCGACCCAGGCGCAAGGATAAACACTCGCTGCTCTACTTCTATTTGAAAGAAATGGATCAGGTCCACTGTAGCTGCATTCAAAGTCGACCCCTTGAACTTGGATATACTTTTGAGATCCTTGATTAATATTTGTCAAAATCATGATTTACTACTGAATTATTCATTAAATATTGTTAAAATGCTCTTAAAATGTAATATGGGTCACTCTGACCCAGCGCGCGCTCTCGTGTATCGGTATGTCGCGCGCTTTCCGGAAGGTTAAAAGCCCTATGCAATAAAATCAATTACAAATATTTTATTTGTTAACAAATAGAAACTGGCAACAGATAAAATTATAAATCATTGAGTTTTCTTTCCTCGTGGCCCAACAATGAAAACATAAACGCTCAGATGTTGAACAGAGCTGGTAGATAGAAATCGGACCAATTTTAAGCATTAATAACTCCGGGGTGCGATGACCCCGGGGGGTAAATTTTGGGAAAATGTCCTCAATGTCTCATCGAGAATATTCATACCAAAAATCAACACTAAAGACCCCCGGGGAGAAAAGATACGGAAAATAAAAGCGAGGGGGAGGGGGTGGGGGGGGGTCGAAAAACCCCCTATGCCGAGCTTTGGGACAAAATAAATGTGGGTGCAAAAGCAGAGCTCAATCCGAGTTACCGTTTAGTCTGGACCCCTGTCAAACAATTTTTAAAAAGTGCGAAAAATAGCGATTTTATAACATATATCACCCCTCCCCCTGAGGGTCCTGGATGTTTTGCTTTAGTATGTGCCGTCAGGGGCCGCTGGAGATTGAGTATACCAAAAATGAACTCTAAGGATCTTTATGGGGCTGAGATACAGAGGGGTGAAAACCCCGGTTTGGTTACTCGCGTAAACAGTCCTAGTCGCTCTTTTACATTTTTATTGGCGACGGAAATTTCTTGGCGGCTTGTATTTGGTTTTCTTGGCGGGGCGGGACGCTCCCGCGTCCCGTGATAATTCACCGATTTAACCGTAATTTCAATGTAAAATTGGTCGCCAAATCTAAATTTATTAACATAGGGAACCGATTGTATCAGGTAGATCAGCCACAGCCATTCTTCCATGATTTTAATGTGAACATTAAAAGGAAAGAAATATAATGTCTTTCGTACCATCTCTTTGAAGTGATTACAATCTAACAGTGACCCTCAAATAATCAAGATTTCACTGGCCGGGAACCTCCTCTGAAGAAAAATTATTATATCCTTTAGTTCAAATGCGCTCCACAACCTTTTAAATTCCACTTAAAGTCATGTTAAAGTTTAAATCAATTCGCCAAATAAATATAAGAGACAGAAAGTTAAGTAAGTAACAGGAGATATTAATTAATCAAATTGAATAAATTTTCAAGGCTTAAATCTATACGCAAATTTAAACCACAAAGTAACTTCAGGGACAAAAGAGCAGCTGATCAGGAAAATGGCTCTAGTGTTTCAGTTCTGCGTAGAGTTAGGCCTTGAAAATTGACTAAATTTGATTAATTAATATCTCCTGTCCTAATTAACGGACAGAAACGTGCTAAAACTTTTCTTTTTCAGAAAAAAAAACCCTTTCCAACGATATATAATGTTTTGGGGTGGGGCGAGGTTTTCCCCCCTCAATTATGGCGGATACACCAAAAATGAGACTAATTAATTAATTTAAAAATAACTAATTCGAAATTAAAAATTTGGGCTTCGAGGTGCACGAGGGCGGGGTACGTTCGAATTTTTGAGCCAAGTTTCAGGTCTGTGGGTGCTGCGGGGGCTTCTGGCCAGCGGTTACAAACATACAGACAAACGAACACCGTCATCTTTATATATATAGACTAGCAGTACCCGCACGGCGATGCCCGTGCAACAAATGTAAAGGAAGTTAACTAAATAAAGTTTAATTCACTCTAACCCTCTAAAGTAAAATTATTATATTTGATTCAAATGTGCTCCCCAACCTTTTGAATTCCACTAAAAGTCATATTAAAGTTTAAATCAATTCGCCAAATAAACGTTTCAATGGAACTTTTGAGATAACTGTAGTGGCAAGATTTTCGAAAACTCTCAACGAACACAGCAATTTTGCCCTTGAAGTTTAACATAATCCACCGATTTAACCGTAATTTCAATGTAAAATTGGTCGCCAAATTTAAATTTATTAACATAGGGAACCGATTGTGTCAGGTAGCTCAGCCTCAACCATTCTTCCATGATTTTAATGTGAACATTAAAAGGCAAGAAATATAATGTCTTTCGCACCATCTCTTTGAAGTGAATACAATCTATAACAGTAACCCTCAAATAAGCAAGATTTCCCTGGCTGGGAGGTTTGGTAAATTTCCAGATTGTTGCCAAACTTTACGACGCCAAATACGAAGAGTAACTTCATAGCGGTGTTACCGAAAATGTCAGAATGGAACTATTAAAAATTTAGGTTTGGCGACATTATATACATATTTAAACATGCAATAAAATACTTTTTAGACTGCAAACAACTACTGTTCCTTCACAGAGCGTTTTCTTTTTCTTTAATTTGGAGAAAGAAGTGTTTCACTGGCTGGGAGGTTTGGTAAATATCCCTATTGTTGCCAAACTTTACCACGCCAAATGCGAAGAGTAGCTGATAGCCATCGCTATTTTTTTAGCAATAATAGTTCCATTCTGACATTTTTGGTAACACCAAATTTTGAGAAATTCAACTGAATAAATTTAAATTCCCTCCGACCCCTCTGAACTAAAATTATTATATCCTTTAGTTCAAATGCGCTCCATCTTTTAAACTCCACTTAAAGTCATGTTAAAGTTTAAATCAATTCGCCAAATAAATCAAAAAGACAGAAAATTAAGAAAGAAATAAGAGATATTAAGCATTCAAATTGAATAAATTTTCAAGGCTTAAATCTATACGCACAATTTTAACCACAAAGTAACTTCAAGGACAAAAGAGCAGCTGATCAGGAAAATGGACCTAGTACCATAGTTGAGCGTACATAGTTAAGCCTTGAAAATTGACTAAATTTGATTAATTAATATCTCCTGTCCTAATTAACGGACAGAAACGTGCTAAAACTTTTCTTTTTCAGAAAAAAAAAACCCTTTCCAACGATATATAATGTTTTGGGGTGGGGCGAGGTTTTCCCCCCTCAATTATGGCGGATACACCAAAAATGAGACTAATTAATTAATTTAAAAATAACTAATTCGAAATTAAAAATTTGGGCTTCGAGGTGCACGAGGGCGGGGTACGTTCGAATTTTTGAGCCAAGTTTCAGGTCTGTGGGTGCTGCGGGGGCTTCTGGCCAGCGGTTACAAACATACAGACAAACGAACACCGTCATCTTTATATATATAGATTAAGATGCAGTTGAATCAATTCCCACCTCTAGCCAAACATAATAGCGATAATGTTACAGTTAATCAAATGAATGATAAACCTTCATATGCTCAAGCGCTAGCTAATGAAACCACTTTACTGGTCTATCCTACAAACAATAAAACCAGTTCACGCGATTTAAAAATGGTCCTTCAAAATAATTATCAGCCGCATAGAGATGGCATTAAAATAAACAGAGTTCGTTTCGTTGCCAAAGGAGGAATCGAAGTAGATGCAGCCACACCCTTAGATTGTGATATTCTAAAGCAAAAACTTGAAAATAACAGAAGTCTTTCTCAACTTAACTACCCGTACACCACGGAAAAGAAATCCTCGCCTTGTCCTCTACAATATGAAACCCAATACTGCTTGGGATGATATATCAACAGCACTATCATCAAAGTTTGATTTAGAAGAAGGAAAAGACTTTTCATTTAAATTTAAATTGTCGGGGAAAGGAAACACTGAAAATCTGATAATAGAAACTTCCCCTTGTGCATTTCATAAAATCATGCATAGTCCAAAT
>JAXGGA010004411.1:0-88751 GCA_038373865.1 Uloborus plumipes | reverse complement strand
AGAAATTGCGATTTTTTTTTTGTTTGGAGTGTTTCTGTGCATTTTTAAATTGTTATGAAATATTGACTGTTACTCAAAAGATTTTTTTTTTCTTTACAGAGCAATTCAAGCTCACACACATCCAATACTTCTTCGTGATGCATGATGTACGAGTATTCATTCTAAACATATGCATTACGTTTGGTTTAAATGAAAATTTTCATTAGTTTGCATAAGTTCAATACAATTTCAAGCTAGGATTTTGAAAAGAGCAATTAAGTTTTGTTTAAGTGGTTTAAGAAAACAAATCATAGGCATATATCTTATTCTTGTTTTAAATAGGATTTTTATTCACTAACATATGTTTTATTTATTTATTTATTTCTTTTTTATTGTGTACAGGAATTTAGGTTCTAAAACACATTTTGAAAATATTAGGTCCTTGACATACCATCTGTACATTTATAGAGTTTAGTACAACTACTTTTTTTTTTCTTTTGAGGAAATCCGTTAGAAAATTTTCGGGCTGGGAACAATGCAATTTCTTGGGTCGGGGCCGGCAAGAATTTTCTTTCCACACAAAAATTTAAGAGCCAGTCCGCCCTGACCAAGTGTTCCTTACGCACAATTGTCAGAAAAGTATTTGATAAGCAAACCAAATCAAGTCATTTTCTTTTTCCAAATCTCACCCCAACAAACATTCAAGAGCACAACCAAATGAAGAACCTTCATCAGGACAAATGCTGCTTTAGAATAAATACCGTTCTTGCTCGAAATTCCATTACAAGAACGAATCCAGAAAACATCTCTCGTCCATGTCTCAATATCTTCTTTTCCCGGAGATGTCTTCCAACGTCTTCGGGGATGAAGGAATAGGAGAAATAAATATAATCAGCTCCTGTAGTGCCATCTGGTCACACAAACCAACGCCATTTTTACTTTTTTTCTCCTTTTTCTCAACAGAACAAGATCGAATCTGACTGGAACTCCATTCAGTAGGTCCCTCACGCTGACACGGCGTCCAGCTGTCGGAACAAAAGTCTTTCGGTGTAGGAGGGGGGGGGGGGGCTTATTCTAGACATTCTTGTTGTTCGTTTGGGGTATTTTGTCTTTTATTCTTGTCTCTCCCCGGAACAACTGGATTGATATTTATATTCTTATAACTTAGGGAATTCATTAGAAATGTTTTTCTGGAATTTATTATTCAGGTTTTGCTTCCATAATTATTTCATTTATATGTAAGATATTCATTTTATTATTATGGACGTTCAATTTATGAAATTGATATGCACTTTAAATATCATGCAACTTAAAAAAAACAACATAATAATACATAATAAGTAATAAGGATTTATTTCGGGAGTGAATTTTCCATTTTTATGCTTAGAAGCCCTTGTTTAACTCTATCCTTTTCATTGAAATTTATCAACTTTTAACAAAGTAGAAATTTAGCAGTAAAACTATTGTACCATAATGCTACTGACGAACATAAAACAGTGATTCGAAACAAAACAAAAAAAAAAAACGTCACATTTCGTCCTCCTCATTTGGTACTAAGACTATTTTTCAACAGTTAAGCCAATACTAGTACCCAAAGATAACACAGAGAAAAGATAACACGAAAATGGGGGATTAGAAAAGAAAACATTCCACAAAAACCAATCTAAGGAACTGAATGGTGCTCAGCTACGGTCAATGATTACAGCCTACATCACGCATTTGCCTCAACTAATCTTGAAGACCTCTTTAATACATGCGAAAATAAACATCTAATAATCCCATCTCATATTTCTGTTTTGATAAACTTTCCAATATCTCATACTCCTCGCCGAATTGGCGAAATTCAAATCTTGATGAAATGATCGATTTAAAATCTTATTCTGATGATGTGCCTCACTTAGAATTCTACTCTGAAGATATGACCTACTCAAAATTTCAAGACGATGTTATCTATATAAAACTCTATCTTGACGATGAGATCCTTTTAAAATTTTATTCTGATGATCACTTTAAAATTTTACTCTAATGATATGATTTCGTTAAAGTTTTATGCTGATGATATGATCTCTTTAAAATTGCATTCTGATAATGTGATAGTTTCAAAATTATATTCTGATGACATGAACCCTTTAAAATTGCTTTCTTATAAGGTGATGAATTTAAAATTTTATTCTAATGATATGATCTCTTTAAAAATTTATTCTGATGGTATGATCTCTTTAAAATTGCATTCTGATAATGCAATAAATCAAAAAATTTATTGTGATGATTTGATCTATTCAAAGTTTAACCTAATGATGAAATTCAGTTAAAATTTATTCTGGTGATTTTACCTATTTAAAATTGTGTGCTAGATCAGTCATGCGCCGAGCTTTGAAAGATAAAGTGCCTTGCAAGTAAGGTATTCGTTACTTCCTCTTTTACTTAGCAGCTTTTACTACAGATATTTTCAAGCAATTAACATTTTACTAAGTTTTTTCTTTCTTTCCAATAGCTGTTCTTTTACAACTACAACTCCAAAAAATATACGTCCGTTCTCATTGCAAATTTGTGCTTTCCAAGGCTGTATTTTCTCAAACACACGTATTCCACGGTTAAGATCCTCAGAAAGTTCAAACTTGAACCAAATTTAAAGTAAATTTATTGTAGTGATATTTTGAGTAAACTGCATAATCTTTTCTTTAAAACAGACTGCCTACAATTAACAATGTTACATGAACTCAATATCATGCTTACTTTTACGTAAATGGGCATGGATGTGAAGCAGTTCGAAATTTTCGATTCAAACAAATTCTCATTTCCTCATCGTCAAATCACATTCCTGATCAGTTTTGCCAACAAAAAAAAGGGGAAAAAAAGCCCATCTCGCCGAGTCTGTTACAGGGAGCCCAGTCCCATTATTCAAAAATTTCCATTCAAACATATTTGCTTTTAGTTGATCAGTGTCGTCCACACAAAAAAAAAAAAAAAAAATCTTTCAAAAAAATAAAGAAAAAAAAAAAAGCTCAATGCGCCTTTTTTCTCGCCAAGTCTATTACAGTTAGCCGAGTCCCATCCCTCAAAATTTTTGATTCAAACAAATTCGCATGCATTCGATCAGTGTTGCCAAAAAAAGGAGAAAAAGGAAAAAAAAAAAAAAAGCCCATAGCGCCAATTATCTCGCCAAATCCATTACAGGCAGCCGAGTTCCATCCCACATAGGAATCTCCAAACAAAAGAACCTAATCACAGTTCTATATGATTTCCTTTTATATTTACTCAAGTTGAACAAGGAGTAAATGACCTAAGGGAGAAAACGATTTTTTCTGGCTTTTGCCGGTCAAGAAGAAAATACCACAATCGTGATGAGGGCATATAATGTGTTCAAGGAGAAATGTGCTTATAAAGGCTTAAAGGGGCAAAGGAATCTGTACGGCCATTGGGGGATATGCTGTTTGCACTTTCTGTTATACTCGAGTATTTCCACAAAGCTGTAAATCATTCGGTTTCAGAAAGCAGCATTTTTTTTATTATTATTATCCGTTAACTGAACACTTCATTTTTTGATAAAAGAAAATGGGGGAAGGACAATAATTTTGGGAAGAGAATTTTAGGGTGGATCACTAACTTCCAAAATTTGGGTTGTCATACACTCTTCTGTGTTTTACATGACACTTAGATTTAACTTTAAGTTCACTTTTTTCCGTCACCAAAATGTTTTTCACACACTGCGAAAAATAAATGTTAACTGTAAAAAAATGCTAATTCCACAGTAACAAATTAAAATTGCTAATTTTACAGTTGTTTACTACAGTAATATACAGTTTATTACTGTGCATTTTACAGATTTAAACTGGAACCTCTGCTGTCAGTATTATACTGTTGTTTTTACAGTATAATACAGCTAATTTTACAGTAATAAACTGTAAAATTGCTAATTTTAGTTTATTACTGTGCATTTTACAGTTTTAAACTGGAACCTCTGCTGCCAGTATTATACTGTAAAAACAACAGTTTTTTTTTTTTTGAGTGTAGGTTAATTAAAAGACCAGTTGTACTTTACCAATTTAAATCAGTCAACGATCTACAGTGCATGCATTGTTCAATGGACAAAATACCGCATTATTTGAAGAAATCTCAATTGTATCTCCGCATAGACGTCTCATTCAAACTGAAGAATGATTAAAAAACATTAACGTATAGAAACGAAAGAATCCCCATTGCTCATTTCCCGAAAAAGGCAATTACGCTCGTACTTTTAAGTGCTTAGAATCAAGAGCTTTAAAAAAAGATAAAAAGAAAGAAATTTCATTTGGAACTTCTGCTCGAAGCACAGCACAAAAATACGAAAAAAAATTTCCTCCTGTGCTTAAATACTCGTATGCTCAGGCTGAAATTAAAATGAGAGGCATAAAAAAACCATTAACAGAACTCCTTTTCTGCTCGTATATCGAACTGCAATAATGAAAAATAGCTTGCTTTCTCTTGATTGCAAACTGAATAACGGACAAATGAATGCGCCATTTAGTACAAAAGACAGTTTTCCTTTGTTCTCCAACATTTGTACGTAAAATATCGTAACGAATTTGAAGAAAAAAAGTTACGGGATGGAAAGTTTGAATTGCCCCCAAAAAGTTCTTTATGCCGTCTCTCATTATCTCTCAATCATAAAAATCGTGTTTATGAAAGACTCATTACGATAAAGTAAATATAAATATATTAGCTTATTTTTACAACATCTAAATGCAGATGCAGTAAATGTACCTTTTAGAGGTGGGCCATTAAACGAGAAGATGAAAAACAAGTTACAAGTAACCTTGCAAATTTATAAGGAAAAAAACATTATACATGAAAACTAAATAAGTGAGACAATTAAGGGCAAAAAACTTAAATCTCTCGAAACATCCAAAATTTTCCGAAAAAGATAACAGCTAAATTTTTCACAGAAACCTACACGATGAAACGATTTTTCTCATATAAATGAGTCACTTTGCGTCTCGAAACACATCTTCTATATCGCAAACTTAATGGCGAATCAATGATTTTTTTTTTACTGTACAATTAATATACAAAAATTTAAAACAATTTTCACTTTATTTTTGTTTGTTTATTTATTTTTTTCTCTCAAAAAAATATAAGTAAATAAAATTTGCACTCAATACTTCATTTTCAAGAAGAAAGTTTTTGAGCAAATTGTGTTAATGAGAAATTGTTAAGAACCTTTGCTCAACAAAGTGATCTGCATCAAGTTGCAGAAACGTGTTTCGGAGTGAAAAGGAACTCGTTTTTTAATACAGAAAGTATTGGATGTAAAGGCATCATCCATTTGCTCCCGCTAGCCTGCTCTGAAAAGGAGGATACATTGAACACCGAAACACGTGTCTGCTACTTATTGAAAATCTTTGAAAATTGTGTTTCCTACTGTCAAAATGACTTTTCGCGTATTTAAAAAAAAAAAATTGAATTTTTAATTTTATTCAGCATGAAAAATCAGAAATATGTTGGAAATCGAACTACCTCATATGAATTCATCTTTAAACATATTAGTATGTTCATGTTCATAGTTGAAGGGCTTGGGAGATAAAGGAGTTAAGTGAAAAAACCAGAAATCGCGAGTAATTAAAGTTCAAAGTTTTATTGTTGCAGCTTTTTTTTTTTTTAATTTGTCGTTAATGTGCGTATGAAATTCGTCTCATGACATCTACTTTGATGTACCAAGTTTTATTTGCTTATCTGTATCCATTGCTTACCATTGTCCAGAGTGTTCATTTTTTAAAATGTAACATAGCCCCTTCATCCTTCAAGCCCTTCAGTTGTCAACAAAATAAAGTAAGCAATCCGTTTTCAGCGACCAGCGACCCACCCAGCTACCAAAAGGGGCATTAAAACCATTCTCGAAATATTCCAAGCACTTATATCAAGGCAGAACAATTTTCTACTAAAATTTTTAATCCGGTTAGAAAGCTCTTAAAAGTCGCTGACAGCGATGACCAAAAGGCTTGCATTTGGAAAGCAGATTTTGTCACTAATCTAAAATGATGAATATCAGAAAGCAAGTGGGCCAGAATTAATCCACTGAAAAGGATTATGGAGTCCGTTTTCGAGCGGATGAAAAGAAACGAAAATAATGACTTCCGTCGGCGAAAGAAGGGCAGGATGAGATGAGATAGCTAAAGTGGGAGGAGAGATTTTCCGGGAATAAAACAGAATGAGCTAGAATTCACTGAAAGGGTTTTAAAAATCAGGATTTATGTTTCAAAGTTAATGGAACGCCAAAACAAAACATCTGTATTAATTGCGTGCAATAGAAACAAGTATGTGGTGAAAAAAAGAATTTAAAAATGTTTAAGAAAAAGAACATGAAGCTGCATTATTTAAAATTTTTCAAAAGCCCAAAATCAAGAAATCTATGCCTTCTTAAGTTCAGCCTTGAAATTAATTTGTAAGCTTCATTAACAAGCACCTTTGATATTACTATTATTCATTTTCGTTCTTGGCAACGATTATAAAGCTTATCACCACCCACCAATGACAAAACTGATAAAAGCTAATAAAAATCGAACTACTTGACTACAGGCGAGAAATACTGCATTCAGAAAGCGAAATTGCTGTTCTAACGAATAGTTCTGACGCAGTGTAGCCTAAATCGAATTCATCCTCTGCTATTCCACTACATAATCCTGTCAACTTTTATCCCGAGAACCAACCTAAACTTGAAAGTTACGACAGGCGCAGAGCATTATTCTAAACATCTCGACGTTCTAATCTAACGGGCGAGCGGTTTTTAAAAGCCCACCACTCCTCTCAGAAACGCCAACTCCTCACAATACACATCCCTGGACAGAATGGATTTTCTCTCTCTCTCTCTCTCAAAGAAGGAGGACTTCATTAACCGAGCACTTTCGGCCGGACAAGTGAATGATTAATAAACAAATGGAGTCCTCAGAATCCGAGTTTTCGGGCTCCGGACCTTCTGGGGCACGCAAATTACTCGCGCATTTAATTTGAGTAACAAAGCGGAATGGGTAAAGTGACAAGTATGGTGATTTATTCCGGAGTGAATTGTTCCTTAATTGCTCGACACCCGCGAATCCTTCAGAGCCGAAAGATGTCGGACATTGTCGGAGAAGTTAATTGCAATAACCCGGCAGCGGGTTTAGTTCTTCCGCGGATTGAGGAAATGGCACTCTGATTGGATGATTGTTTGAGCACGTGATCTCGGATGACGTGAGAATGTACCGGGGGAAAAAAATCATAGTTTCTATAAAATAATATTTGTGGGAATAAAAATACCCATATCCGATTAGAGACTTTTTTCTAGTACAAATTATTACTTTTGCACATAATGTACCTCTTTGAATCCTTTATCTATTCAACTGTCTTGAAACTGCTCTCAAATACCACGAACGCTTCACACAACAATGCAAAAAATAAGCTGTTGCTTTTACAGTATAATACTGGCAGCAGAGGTTCCCGTTTAAAACTGTAAAATGCACAGTAATAAACTGTAAAACCAACTATTTTACAGTTTATTACTGTAAAACAAGCAATTTTAGTTTTTTACCATAAAATTAGCTGTATTATACTGTAAAAACAGCAGTATAATACTGGCAGCAGAGGTTCCAGTTAAAAACTGTAAAATGCACAGTAATAAACTAAAACTAGTAATTTTAGTTTTTCAATGTAAAAATACTAAAGTTAGCTACAGTATACTGTAAAAATTGCATTCACTTTTTACAGTGAAGGGGAGGAGGGAGGCTCCCACCCAACTTAAAAAAATAAGTAGTGCATTTTGCGTTATGACTTCCGTTGTGAGCCCCTCTGATGCAAGTAAGTAATTAGCCAATTAAGAAATTATTTTTCTCAGAATCCCAAAGAAAGGTAAAACTAACAGAACAAAGGCGTATAATTATTTAAATTTAATTACAGCCGAACTGGTTTGACTGTAACCGACTAGAACGAGCCCTGATTTAACGAGAAAATCAGAAGTATTTGTCCACCACAATGTTCAGTGTATGGGAGCAAAGCTCGCTTTTAACGAGCAAACCTGGCAATATTGTTGTGATTCATAAATTTCTCGTTCTAGCTCAGTTTATCTTTTTCTTGGAAAAATTTCTTTACCATTCCGAAATCAACCAAAATTTGAGGAATGAAGCAGAAAACCTGAGAAATTAATCATGCATTTTTTTAAAGCAACAATGTATTTCTTTAAATTTAATTTGTGGAGTGAAGAAGAATTTGAATATTACATATTTGTTAGTGCCAATGCTAATACATCCAAGAAAATTTCAGTTCAAATATGGCAAATACAGGTTAAAAACATATTGAAAGCGAAGACGACAATACACTGAAGTGACAAAAGTCATGGGATAGCAATATGCAAATTTTCAGATGGCAGTAGCATCGCATAGAACAGGTATAAATGCGCAGTGCTTTTACAGAGCTTTCATTTCTGTTCAAGTTATTCATGTGAAGAGGTTTTAACGTGATGATGACCGCACGACGTGAATTAACAGACTTTGAACGCGGAATGTTAGTTGGAGCTAGACGCATGGGTCATGCCATTTCGGAAATCGTTAGAGAATTCAACATTCCCAGATCCACTGTGTCAAGAGTGTGCCGAGAGTATGAAATTTCAGGCATAACATCCCACCGTGGACAGCGCAGTGGTCGACCGCCTGCACTTAAAGATCGAGACCGGCGACGTCTGCAAAGAGTCGTAAATTCTAACAGACAAGCAACACTGCGTCAAATCACCGTAGAAATCAATGTGGGACGTACAATGGACGTGTCTGCTAGAACTGTGCGGAGAAATTTGGATTTCTTGGGCTATTCCAGCAGAAGACCGACTCGAGTGCCTTTACTGACAGAACGACATCGCTTGCAGCGACTCTCGTGGGCACGTGAGCATATCGGTTGGTCCCTAGATGAATGGAAAACCGTGGCCTGGTCCGATGAGTCACGATTTCAGCTGGTAAGAGCCGATGGTAGGGTTCGAGTGTGGCGCAGACCCCACGAAGCCATGGACCCAAACTGTCAGCAAGGCACTGTTCAAGCTGGTGGTGGCTCCGTAATGGTGTGGGCTGTTTTTTCATGGCATGGACTTGGTCCTCTAGTGCGACTGGACCGAACATTGACTGGAAATGCTTATGTGCAGCTACTTGGAGATCACTTGCAGCCATTCATGGACTTCATGTACCCAAACAACGATGGGATTTTTATGGATGACAATGCGCCATGTCACCGGGCCACAACTGTTCGCAATTGGTTTGAAGAAAATTCTGGACAATTCCAACGAATGATTTGGCCACCTAGATCGCCCGACATGAATCCCATTGAGCATTTATGGGACACCATCGAGAGGTCTGTTCGTGCCCAAAATCCTGCCCCATCAACGCTTTCACAATTATGGACGTCTATCGAGACAGCATGGCTCAATATTCCTGCAGAAGACTTCCAACGACTTGTTGAGTCCATGCCACGTCGAGTTGTTGCACTTCGCCGGGCAAAAGGAGGGCCGACACGATATTAAGAGGTATCCCATGACTTTTGTCACTTCAGTGTATAAAATGCGAAGACTTTGAAGCTGCACTACTCTTGACATATTTAAATGGCTTTTGATGCGCAGAAAAATTTTTCCGAAGTACAAAGAAAGATATTTTTCGGGCCATGCACTATAAAATTAGATGTTGTTTTCAGTTTAATACAGCTAATTTAACAGTAACAAACTGTAAAAATTTCTAATTTTGCAGTAATAAACTGTAAAATTGCTCATTTTACACTAATAAACTAAAATTGCTGCTTTACAGTAATAAACTAAAATTGTCAATTTTACAGTTATTACTGTGCATTTTACAGTTTTAAACTGAAACCTCTGCTGCCAGTATTACACTGTTGTTTTTACAGTATAATACAGATAATTTTGTGGTAATAAACTGTAAAATTGCTGCTTTCAGAAATAAACTGTAAAATTGCTAAGTTTACAGTTTTCTACTGTGCATTTGACAGTTTTAAACTGAAACCTTTGCTGCCAGTCTTGTACTTTAAAAACAACTTTATTTTTTGCAGTGTGCGTATTCCTCGAAAAACAAAAGAAAAAAAAGGAACAAGAAAAAGACAATAAGCTTAACAGAGGCGGATTTACAGGCTTTTGGGCCCGTCGCAATGCATTTTTGGTTAACCACTGCATATCACAAAACTATTGCAATGGGATCACATTCTGCGACACTCGTTAACTGTCCATGTTCATGTATTCCGTAAAATTCTTTGAAATTTAACAGCTTTTTTTTCTCCCCAAAAACAATAAAAAACTAAAATTAATCCTTTTTCACATCAAAGGGATTAGTTTTTTCCTGACACATCAAAAGACAAAACAAATGAAGCAGGCTAGAAGGAACATGACTTTCCACAAAAGAGAACTAACCTCATCTCCAAGATGAAAAAAAAAAAAAAAAAAAAAAAAAACAACATGTGAAAACATGGATAACAGGACAGATAATGTGGAAAGATAGATGGCAAAGAATTATTTTTCCTCCTTCTCATCTGTCTACTTAGTTCCAGAAACAACAGAAGAGAAGTACTCGTATGATAAAAATAAATCTTCATTTAATCAGTGGCGTATGCAGACAAATAATTTCAGGGGGGGCTCAACAGTCAAGACTCTTTGAGAGTGGGGGGGGGGGGGGGAGCACCTCATGAAATATAGAATGTCTCGACTTTCTGCTTCAATGAATATTTAAGTCGACAAAAATACATCATTAAAAAAAATCATTAAAATTATTGTGAAGAAAGTGCTTTGATGGACACAGAGAATGATAAATTTAAATTAAAAAAAAAAAATTCTTCATTGAAAGAGGTGTTGCTAAAATACTTGGTTGCAATATTTTGGCAAATTTATACTCTAATAATGTTAATTTTGCAGTTTAGTTTACTATTGCTTCCAATACTGGATTTCAATTCAATTTACTGAAATTTATTAAACGAAATTAGATGACTGAAAAACATTAATCGGCATTTCTAAAGGACAGATTTGCAGTCAAAATGAACAAACTGGTATGGGATAATCATAAACATGACGTATAGTAAAATAGACATGTCAAACAAAAAAAAATCTTTTAATTTTGTCCAATACTTAATTATCTGCCCTGAAATCTTTTCTCACTGCAGGATTTCAAAAAAAAAAAAAAAACTTAGCTTACATTTTTAAAGTTCGCTTTGAAAATTTCGAAGGGGGCTGCAGCCCTATCAGCCTACTCCCTGAGTACGCCACTGTTTACAAGTGAGGCAGTGAGAAGCAAACGGGTGAAAGTGGACTTTTTAAAGTTTTGAGTAAAACGCGAGACAAGTTCAAACCATATAGGTAGAGGTCCAAGAGCTAGCCATGTGGAAGAAATAACAAATTTAGGACGTGCGGCTTTTTAATATATCTTTCCCTATGCTTTTCTAAGCAACATGCGGGGTATCTGGCGGCCGAAAGTAGTTAAATTAGAATATCTGTTAAAAGAACATCCTGCTTAATATAATATATTTTCGATGTATCAAATTGTTGGAATGTATTACTTTGATCCCGCATAACGGAACATTCCTCTTATTAGAATATTTTTCCTTCGCAAAAGGACTATAATATTAAGCTGGCTTGACAGCTGAAAAATTTATTATTTTCTGATTCTTTCAAAACATTAAATTTTTCAAGTGTCATAAATATTTATGAGAAAAATTACTCATTTTAAAACTTGCCAGCATTTCAAAAAAGCTTTCTTTCGAAACTATACAAGAGTTATTTCGTCCTAAAACTTTCGGTTAGAGCCAGAAAAGCGGAAGACAGCTTCCTAGCGATTCGACAAGAGGTTTGACATCTCCCCAACGATCCTCCTTTTCTAATCTCTTGGCGCGAAAGGGGAAGAGGAAGACATGTCGAGACAGAGATTATCAGACAGATAATGAGAGAAGACAGATGAGGAGAATTTTTTTTCTCTCCTCTCCCTATTTCCTTATGTTTAGCAATTTATCTCCCATTCCGGCGATGTTACTTCCAATGTTTACTTGTTTTCTGGGGGCTTTATTACTCCAGTTTTTAATGACTCCAGAACTTCCCGACCAATGAACGGAAAGGGATTCGTTCCGCGGCAGATAATTTACATGGCAGAAAAATTTATGGGGCAAATCGGAGAGGGAAAAGTTTTGCCTCGTGCATATATATTATGCTGGGAGAGCTGCTTTAGTGGAAGTTGCATAAAGAAAATTTGTTAAGCCATTACTGATGGGAAGGAATCCGAAAAATCTAAGAATGGGAATTTATTTTGCAATTAAAGTGAATTACGTGACGTTGGAGAAGAAGTAAGAGATTCGTGGAAAATTTTTAGATTAAGAGCTATGTCTTGAGCTACATGAATATTCTGGACGATGCCCTGAAAAGACGGTATTTGAAATAAATTTATCAAGGAGGGAAAAAAATGCAGCAATGCTCTGAAAACTATTTTTCAGTTTGAAGCACTAACATTTCAGTTTTCTTCAGCAAAAGAAGAAGGGGGGGGGGACTGAAAAAAAAAAGAACTTTGCCGACGTTTAAACGTTCAAAAATTAATAAATAAATAAATAAATAAAATAAATAAATAAATAAATAAAATAAATAAATAAATAAATAAAATAAATAAATAAAATAAATAAATAAACAAATAAATGAATAAAATAAATAAATTAATTAAAATCAAATGAGCATTTTAGATTTGTTTGACATGTCTTCGGAGAAAGGACGTTGGCATTATGCTGGTTATAAAAGAAATGCAACTGTTTTCGCCACATCTTTTAGTTATCTTCTCATTTGATTTTAGAAAATGTATTTTGGACACTTTATATTGTAAGGCTTCTCACTTCTCATTCTTTTCAAGGCAATCGCTTTCGGTTGCTTCTCGCGATAAAATTTCGCTGATTTGCTGATTCAAAGCAGTTTTACTGATTCATAAATCTTTTCACGCGCGGCTAAATAAAAATAGCGATTGTAACGGAACTGAAGATCAGATAAAATCATTCATTTACCCCGTGCAGTTTAACAAAAGAGTTCTATTGAAACAATTCTTTGAATGTTATTCTGTGAAAGGAAAATCTGTCTTCCACTGCAATTACACTGGATTTTTCAGAGTAGCGATTGGATTTCGGAAACAAAACTAAATTTATGAAAATTAGTATATATAAAGATTAAACAACGTATGAAACGTACAAATTTTTGAAAAATTGCAGATACGTCTTTTGTTGTTGCAAGAAATACCCTTAGTCGGTTGAAAAGAAGTGAGCTTATGGATGGAAACATATCAAACAAAAAGCAAACATTATGATAATGTAATTGAAGGACAAGGTCAGTTATGATATTTCAATCTAAGAACATACAACGATCACAAGGAAAATCGAAAAAAAAGCATGATGATCAGTCTTCAAATAATTTTTAAAATTCTTCATGCCCTACACTATGCACTTCTTTCAATGTACGGAGGAGGGGGGGGGGGTGTTACCCAAATTTCAATACTAAAAACGTGTCATTATCATGACTCGGTCCAATCTGCAAAATTTATTTTGTGAAGGTTTGTTTCTAAAATTGAAAACTTTAAACGGAAAAGAGCAAAAATTAACTAGGTTTGTTTTATTTCTATGCATTAACACTATTCAGAAATTCCCGCCAGAAGAAGAAACATATTCCTTATATCGTTCATTAAAATTTGTCTCTTTGTCATTCGCATCAAATGGAACATTTTTCTTTTTCTGCTTATTAAATGGTTATCAAACAGAAAGTAGAACGACATGTTCTTGCAAGCAGGTAGGTCAAAATGGTTTTTGAAAGTAAGAACAGTCCTATAGCTCTTGTTTTCATTCCAAAATTTCAGTCAGAGTACTTATTATGTGGTATTAAGCTGTCAGAAGAAAGTTTTATAGAACATGAAGGGATGACCTGGTTATTTCTTTGTTGTTTTTATTCCGTCTAACAGTTTTGAAGGAAAAAAAAAAACTAACTTATAACCGTGTGGTAACACAGTTTAAGAATAGTTTTAAATAAATCAAAATTTGGAATGGCAAGAAATAATTCAAGATTTTATACGAGAAAACTGTACTCATATTTCCAACACCAAAATAAAAATTTCAAACAATGGCGTACACACAAGTAAAAAAACATCTGGAAAAAAACATTCCCTACCATATTCATATACCTTACTTCTTCAGAATATCTACGAGAGAAGAAAAATACCTTCCGCTCAGTGAAATTGGAAAAATAACTTACCAAACATTCGAGCGTCCACAGTAACTAGATAAAGGAAAAGATACAACGTCCCATGCCGAGGTTATAAATTTATTTTGCAACGCTGGCAAACCCATGGGAAATGGAAGGAGGCCCTATCACCAGCTTACTTGTATCTCATCCTAAACATACAGTATCATAACATTCCCAACGGTTTTTTATATTCCGGTATTTCATATTTTATAAAGCTTATAAAAATATTTTGTGTTGACGATTTTTTTTTTATCACGGAAGTTTGTTTTATGATATACGGATAGATTTAAAGGATTTGACATTTTTTTTTTTTTTTAAATATTTGCGAGGGCTGTTGTATGTACGTTTTAACTTTATTTTAGAGAATAAAATTTAGATTCCAGAAAATTAAATAAGGGAAAACATTTCCGAATCGGCATAGTAGACAATAGAGAGGCGAAGGAATGCAAAAGTGCTTTTAAAACAATATGCTTTTATTCTGAGGTAATTTACCTGAATGGAATTTCTTTTTATCTATGAGATAAACATTCGAAAAGGTTTTAAACAACAAAATTAAATTACAGATATTTTAAATGCAGTTATCACAAACACGTTACTGTATAAGTACAGATTTTGTAAAATATAGCTCAATATCGCAGCAATACAACATGCAAGCAAATGATGCACGCATGCGTGATCTATGCACAAAAGTCACGAATCAATACACGAAAAACTACTCCAAAGACAGATAAACAGTGCCAACATTGAAAACACAACAGATAACTTATTTGATGCGAAGACGCACATGGTATAACTAATCAGATGGATTAAATGTGTTGGCTTTGCATATCAGAAAACGAAAAAAAAAATCTATACTTTCTCCAGCCCACACATTTTCTGGATTCTAACCATAGTAGATTATAGGATCATACATTTTTCGCTCGGCCGGCCTCCTCCTGGGAAAACGAACACGCGGAACGACTTGTTATGAGCACACACCCCCTCATCTGCATAACCATCTTCTTTCTCTGTTCCCTCTGTTCTCCATGCATGAAAGGTAGGATGACACGCAAGTGGTAATAAAGAAGAGACCGTGCAAGTTTTTTGCAACATATGTATTTTAGTTCAGTTAATACTGTTATCTGATTTATTCTCAAAAACAGTGTTTTAACAACACAAGCTTCTTCATCTAAAACGTTTAACATTCCGAGATTAAAACAATTTGTTGTAGAATTATTAGTGTTTCATCAGTACTTTCAAAATATTTTTTTTGGAACTGTTTATATCTTTATGTATAAAAATGAATGTATGTACCTATGTATGTCCTTTATAGACTCAAAAACTACTCGTTGGATTTCACTAAAAATTTCACTTTTTTTTTTGTGTGTGTGTCCTCACTGGGCACATCAAGAGACCAGTTAGAAAAAAAATCTGACAGGTAATTCTTTTTTTTATTCCAATTTTAGTTGACACTTCTACACAATATCCCAAAATTTTTAAAGGCATATTTTTCATTCAAATCATTATTTAGTGCTTCATCTCAATTCTGTACCTCAGAACCAGACTAACGTAAGTCCATTTTCGTCATTTTTCAGCAGAGGGAATAAACGATTGTCGAATACATGCAAAGGACGGGACTCGCGCTCTTTTCACGCTGCTAAATAATTGTGAAGGAATTTGTTTTATGGAATACTGTTTTAATGAGTCGATGTAGAATAAGATTCTACATACAATGAAGCAAAAAAGTGAAAATGGCCATTTTTGGACTTACGTCGTTCTGGTTCTGAGGTATAGAATTTACCCTCAATATCTAATTCTGCGTTTGATATTGCCTTTGCTTCGCGTGGTTTTCCGAGGCTTCTCTCAATTCAAATAATTAAGAAATGTTTCTTTCGTGAGTATTCACCCTTGAATACTTGTTTATATTTTTTCAAAAGTAGAAATGTAATTTTTTAGAAAATCATCATAGGTAAATAACGCATTTTTGTACGATTTCACGTTGTTCTTCACGCCGATTTAATTGACCACGTTGTCACAAAAAATACCTTCTTATATTTCGCATGTTGCATTTTAACCCGCGCGATGCCGGGTATATTCACTAGTCAAGAATAATTGAATGAAAAATAAGCTTTTTCTTTCAAGTAACAAATAAAATCAAAACTTAATATCTTTCATCAAAAGTGTGTGTATAAGGAAGGAACTCTCCTCATATTTTGCTTAATAAAAACTCTAATTTACAACAAATTATTATAAGCCGAAGCGGCAGAATCACACCTCACGCTTCGGCCAGGTCGAAGTTTCGGTCCTTCTCTGATTTAATCATGGATGGAAATTCATGGATGGAAAAAAACATTTGATGCCATTATATTCCTCAAATTTGAGAGAAACAAACAAACAAACAGTATCAACTAGCGTATTTGTAAAAGGTTTCTAAAATTTTACAATGAAAATGCATCTTGAGTAAAAACCAAAAAGCAACGTCTAAAAACACAAATAAGTCAAGTTAAAAATCGGCAAACATGTTTCAAAGGCATAAAACCTCCTTCTTCAGTGCCAAGCAAGAAATGGAAAGAACCAAAGTACCGGGAGAGTTTAAATAGAAAAAGAGCAAACGCTAGGCCAATCAGGCGTCAGCGTGTGCCGAGCCCGGATTTGGCGTTGCGTTATCAGAAAATTTAAAAGATGAAGTAAAATTGTCGAGATGTGTGGAACTGCAAAGGATTCGTTACAATATTACTTAAATTTTTGTGAACATGAAAGGCTTCTAAGAAATCTAACTCACTTAAAAATGCATCTTGTTTTCAATGTTTAGCATAGCATCAGTAGAAAAAAAATATTCTCCAGGTAATCAAAATGCAACGAGTATACTGCCGTGCTAAGCACAAAAGTGGTATCTACACTTTTTAACAAAATTGAGTTATCACCACCAGGCGTCTCTCTGGGATAGATTTTATTTGAATACAATATTATATGGTCATTTGAGAACGGGAAATATTTTTTAAAAAATTCTGAAAAAGTATCACTTGAATCAAATACATGGTGACGCCAAAACTTTTATCTCAGTTTGAGTTTGACTGCAGATACACCACTTCTGCGCTTAGCATGACAGTAAAACAATTTAAGGAAAAAAAAAAACTACTTTTGAAAAAGATAAGAATTGGCATTTAAAACTGTTAATAATTTGAAAGTCAAAAAAAATTTAAATGGAACATACATGTCACTTCTACAGTATTAAAATTAGCTACATTTAATCCACAGCAATTGTTCAAACTATTGCCAGGCAAATGAGCAAAGGGATTTATTTATACCCTTCACAGTGAGCAGTTCCTAGTAAAGAGTTATTATCAGATGACGCAGGAGGGATTATAAACTTGTTCAAAGCAGAGCCAAACTGCATTTTGTAATTCTGGAGACGAATTGAAGCGGATCATGGCAAAAGAGGGGAACTATTTTCGGAATCAATTAAAAAGATTAATATCTGAGTTATTAGCCAGGAAAGTATTAAATCATTTCACATTGTCACTATATGTTCTGGTATTAAATTATTTTTTATTGCGCAACTGAATTAGAGATTGAAATGTGTACTTAGGACTTAAGCCTTTCGGAAGCAACTGACAAAATTAAATGCAAGCGAAAGTATTTCTGAATAAAAATAAAAACAAAGAAAAGAAGCAAAATTACATATATGAAGCATAAATGTTTTACAGGAACAGGCCTTACGCCTAATCCTTGATGAAGAAGAAAAAGAAATTGTACAAAAACAGCTACAGTCTCTATGCCATCTTTACATGGATATCGGCAATGCAATTCTTTTGAATAGGACATTCTAACCTTCTTTACTTAACGACGTCCGTTAGTGTGCTGTTATTTCCATATAAACAATTTCCTACCCTATTCTAGACATTAACGTGTCATGTTTACCAACTTAACTAAACCGCTAAAAGGCGTTAGATTGTTACCAAAAATCAATCAGTACTTGTTCCTGCATACTCCTTGCATTGGGTATGAACTTGCATACCCAAATTTGGTCTAATTCTCGCATTACTACATGAGATCTAGCATTCACTAATAATGAGAAGAATCATTCGAATGTATCACGCCTCCTGGATCCATCGGATCGAAAACAGAATCAGCATCAAAACTTCTGGAAGTCTACCTCTCTAGATCAAATCTGTTTAAATCTCTACATTACAGTAAACTCTAGATTATCCGCGAGGATCTCGAGGAAAAACAATTCTTAGTTAACTTGTAAAATGAAAATTTCTTGTAAAATAAAAATATTCTTGTAAAATAAAAATTTCACAGCAAGAAACACAATAAACTGATTTTTTAGAAAAAGCATGAATTTAAATTTTCTTAAAATTTTTTACCCAAGAGTGTGCTGCACGGACCTTGGAAGAACAAAGGCGAATCCCGCAATTTGTGAGACATTGAGACATCAATGTCAAAAGTTTTGCTAAGCTCGCCCTTGCGCTTCAAAGGTCCGGAGTGTGTGGATTTTCGTTCTATTTCATACAGTATGTTTTCAACAAGAGTGGCCATAAAAAATAGTCCACACACATACAGACACACGATCAGACATATTCCAAAGATGGTAAAATGTACTCAGAACACCTCAAAAAGTGTAAATCAGTTGAAATTTAACCCATTTTCACCAAAACAAGGCTTCTTTCTAAATATTAGATATAAAAAAAGAAAAATAGTAATTTTTAGTAAACAAAATCTTTAAAGATTAAAACTAGATTTGTAATCATTATATCGAGAGAAAAAAGCGAAGTTCGTACATATGTCATTAAAATTGGAACTTTAGAAGGATTATACCAACAGTTTCACCCCCTTATCTCTCTGAAAAGCGCCAGTACAAAAAATGGAGTGTCATTTGATGCTTCAATATTCCCAAAGAAATACATGCATACTAAAACAAAATTAAATTTCCCCTTCTTCCTTTTCCCTTCTATCAGAACACAATTGTTCAACGAAGCTGAAAGCGTCACCTAGGTTTATTAAAGTAGAATCGGTGGCCTCGTCTACCTTTAAACATATTCACCCCGAAACACTCTCATCAAAAAACTTTCAATAGACTTATCACAAAAATGAGACAGCTAATAACAAAAGAGCGACAAGAATGAAAAAAGTATTTATAATGTCATCCAGTTTACATAACATGTGTTGTAATGCTGAATTTTGGCCAAAGTATTGGCGTAATTTGGCCAAAGTATTGGCGAATAGAAAATTCTTTAAAATTCTATCATAAACAAAAATATATAAATTATTATACGAAAAATATATGCGTAAACACATTGGAAAACTTTGATTTAAAAAAAAAAAACATACTAGATTATTTAACAAGAAGTTCTGTCAAGAACTAAACGAGCCTACTTTCACGTACATCGACATCGGCAATCTAGCATCTAATCAATATTCTCTTGAATATCTGAAACTGAAAATTATGTCAAACATACCTTTATAACACTTAAAGCTGATTTCTAAAAGCAAAATATACCCCTCTCATCAGATGATCAGGACACGTAAAAAGTAAATAAACGAGTAAATAAAGTTTTGTCGCACCTTTTAAAGAATGTAACTGCTATAGTTCTTCCGTAGAAAAATTTAACAATCGTTTTCAAATGAAAAAATAAATAAATAAATAAATAAAATAAAAGTACAAAGAACATCAAAACACATTTTATCGAAGAAAAAAAACCTCGTTCGTTAATAAAATGTCTCGAATTTTATTTTTAATCCGTTGCCAGTTGTTAAATATCAGTAAAGAATAAAATGCTCTCGTGAATGAACAATTTTTGTAATCAAAAAAAATATCGTCTGCCAAAAAATAAATAAATAAATAAAAATAATAATAATAAATTAAACAAAAAAAATGAATAAATAAACAAAAAATCGTCTGCCCAGTCAGTCATTTTTTTCTGAGCCTGCATTTCCGCCATGTTTGCGGAGTCGGAATCAGAGTCCTCGCAAAAGATTTTTCAGAAAAGTACTTAACATACATTTTTTATCAAAACTGTTTTCTTACAAAGTTAGTTTGAAGGAAATCCGCCTTTAAGTTTAGAATCAACATTCAATTTAAATTTCCCAGTAGGCGCTCATGTTAAAAAATTTTCTGAACGGTTCATCATTGAACGAAAAATGGTTCAAATGGAAAAGTGAAATATGGGAACGAGTCTCTCCGAGATCTTTCGAACAAAAAAAGTTTATTCAATTCAGACGGTTTATTTAAAAGTTATTAGGTGGAGAAAGGTTGCTTGAACGGTTCAATGTTGAACGAAAAAATGTTCAAATTGAAAATTTAAATACGGTAATGAAGTATCCTTGCCGATATCTTTCGAACAAAAAAAAGTTTGTTTAAATCGGACTGTTCACTCAAAAGTTATTAGGGGTGAAAGCTTGTTTGAACGGTTCAATGTTGAACGAAAAATTGTTCAAATCAAAAATGTAGATACGGGAATGAAGTATCCTTGAAAAGATCTTTCGAACAAAAAAAAGTTTGTTCAAATCGGACTGTTCATTCAAAAGTTAGTATCGTGGGACCGGTTATTTGAACGGTTCCAAGTTGAACCAAAAATTGTTCAAATCGAAAAATCAAATATGGGAATGAGCTGTACTCGCCGCGATCTTTCCAACAAAAAAAAGTTTGTCCAAATCGGAATGTTCATTCAAAAGTTATTAGGGGGGGGGGGGGACAGACAGACCGACAGACCGACCGACCGACACACAAATTCCCCATCTCAATACTTTCAAATTTTTTAATTTTTTCGATATTATTACCTCTTTATTTTTTTTAACTTGGCGATATTTTTTTGGACTTGGCGATATTTTTTTTAAACTTGGCGATTTTTTTTTTGGACTTGGCGATATTTTTTTAGATGCATTAAGCTACTTTTAATACTTTTTTCGTCTTTCTTTTATTTTTAACGTGAAAGTAGGCTAAAAAGGGAAAAAATGCATCCATACATTACATGTAAACATTATACAATATAAATTTACTGTAAAAGCAGGTTTCAAATTCAGTTATTTTTCTAAACGAGTTTAAACATTTACGATTTTCCAGTGAAGAAAACGAAAACTAATTCCATCTACTAAAAAAGCTAGAATTCTTTTCTAGCATATATTTAAACGAATACTCAAACACAACTCCAAAACAAGCGAACCGTGAATCTTAAGAAATATTACTACGCACCGTTAACAACGAAAGTAGAAGAAATAATATTTAATTCCTACATTTCTCTCGGGGAAATAGAAAAATAGTACCGTTCAACTGCTTAATAAAGCCTTTTTGAGAACACTTGACACTTCGCACATTTGTCCTTAACTGAGTTCTAAATGAATTACCCCAACTACATATGCAAATACTCCACTGAAAGAATGAAATTGCTGTTTAAACTGAGTTTGCTTTACAAAATGAAAAATTGAGGAAAGAGATTGAAAAAGTTACATTCATTTAATTCCTCTGTCAACAGTTAAGGAACTGATTCTAAAATATACATATTTCAAAAAGAATTTCGGAGAACTGCAAGGTAAGTACGATGTAAATGAACTTGTACTGCTAGAAGGAAATTCTATTTACTGGAACGCGCTTCCAGTTTTTGTTATCTGGTTCAATACATTTAATTAGTTTACTACCCGTAGTTAATTTTTGTCTCAAATTTTTAAAGCAAAATTGTCTTGTACTCTGTAAAAAATAGATGGTGTTTTTGCAGTATAATACAACTAATTTTATAGAAACAAACTGTAAAACGTCTAATTTTACAGTAATTAATTGTAAAATTGTTGTTTTACTGTAATAAACTGTAAAACTTGCTAATTTGCAGTAATAAACTGTAAAATGTCTAATTTTACAGTAATTAATTGTAAAATTGTTGTTTTACTGTAACAAACTGTTCTGTAAAATTGCTAATTTTACAGATTTTACTGTACATTTTACAGTTTTAAACTACCGCCAGTATTATACTGTTGTTTTTAAAGTATAATACAGCTAATTTTATGGTAATAAACTGTAAAATTGTGATAATAAACTGTAAAATTACCCAATTTGCTGCTTTACAGCAATAAAATGTAAAATTACCGGTTTTACAGTTTATTACTGTAAGTTTTACAGTTTTAAACTGGAACCTCTGTTGCCAGTATTATACTGTAAAAACAAGTTTATTTTTTGCAGTGTAAAAGCAATCGCAAAAGATTTATTTATTATTTTTTTTAATACTTTGGTCCCCTTTTTTATACGTGAGTGTTACGGGACAGCAAGGAAGAGTGGATTGGGTGGCATATATCTCTCTTTTAGCTCTAGTAAGGTATCAAATAATTAAAAATTGTAATAAAGACAAAAACAAAAAAAACGTATAAAATGAAATTGGTGTAAAAAATCCTCCCGTTTCTTAAAATGAGCTGCATTAAAACTTAAGAGAATAAATTTCAACTTTAGTTTTCTTGCACATTTTGGCGCCTAGTAAGAAAATAAATAAATTTTAAAAAACAAAACAAATAAAAACAAATTACTAGACAAATTAAGAAAGTATTAATGAACTAAAGTCTTGAATAAATAACACAAAAAATATTTCTTTTTACAAAGAGTATTAAAGCATTTGTTCTTTTTTTCACGCTCCGTAATTTCCGAAGAAAAAACTTATTTGTTGTTCCAGTTCATATTCAACTCTAACTAATTCAAGTTGGGGGCGGATTCAAGACCTGCAATTCACAGATAGGTAGGCACCCAATGGATCGGAAGATGAATTATATCGATTCTCGGGCTCTTAATCTTCTCGATTATATCGATTTTCAAAGCTGTCGGTAATCTTCTCCCCTTCTCGCATTTAACGAACGATTCCAAGCTATTTCCCGCGCAAAACCTGGCATTTGAGGATATTCGATCTCCCGTACTCAGATTAGCGAAGAATTAATGGAATGTTGTATTCGAAGATATTTATGAGGCAGTATCGAATTTCAGCTGGAACTGTGGGGCTGCAGAAGTTTCGAATTTTTCTTTCGCGAAAGAAAGAAATGTGATTTTTTTTTCAGCAAAAGAGAGGAGTTGGAAGTGCTTATTACTTTTTGGTATTAGGGTAATTTTATGAGCATGATTAAAGAAGTGCCATTTAGTTTATTTTATCTTCTTCTCAGCAGCATCACTCCATGATTATTTTTTTCCGTTAAAGCTCGTGTTATATATCTATTTTTTCTCTTTCTGTCATTCAAGCTAAACATGTTTTAACTGCTAAGCTTTGGATCATTAATTTTTATAACTACTAAGATTAACCCTTCGTCGGGCGCAGCTGGCCTCAGAGGCCGGCAAGGCTCTCCCTCGACGTAGCAAAAGAGGAACAGCGTTGCACCCATCCTTCTACTGTCCTATCTTTTAGGATCACACTCAGCGCCTGCCTCAGTCAGCCTACCAGTATTTCGCATTAGAATGGATGTATGGAAGATGGAAGCTAAAATATAAAAGTGTAATAAGTTTCCCAAGACATAAATGGTTCACCGAGAAATAACGCAATACTTTTACAATATTGTTCATAAAAACATGATCATTTGTTCCAAGAAATTATTACTTTTACAAATATATGTTTTTTCCCTCCTTTCTTGTTTTAATAGTTAATGCAAAAAAAGTATCAAAATAGTTCAGAAAAAAACCTGTTTTGCAATTAAATTATCAAGAAAGGAAAAATAGAAAAAAATATCTTCCAATAACTTTTACATTTTAATATCGCAGTGCACTAATCATAGATAAATTATTCACGAAAGTTAATTATTTTCCAGTGTTTGATTTCCTTATCACCAAAAGTTTTCAAAGAAACACATTTATCCTCTTAAAATGTAAATAAAAATCAGAACTAACTATTTCTAGTAGTAAAGAAAAAAAGAATAACAAACTAATTAACTTTATACATTTTTTTTATAGAAGTTATTCCTTTTTCCAATTACCAAAACGAAAACGGAAAAAAACTTTTACCAAACATATTATCAGGGCAGGAATTAAAAGAATTCTAAAATGACTAATTCCATTAAGGAAGAAATTATTTTTATTCAATAAAGGTAACATACATAAAATTAGGATGAAAACGAATAACTATTTTCAAAAATAATTTAAAGAAAAAATGTAACGCAAGAAATTATTACTGTAAAAAAATAATAAAAAATTAAAATAAATAAAATAGAAGGTTTTTTTCACCATTTCACATTTTGCAATTTACTTATTTTTTAACCTATTCTAAAAGAAACTTAATCAATCCCTTGTCTAACGCATTCAGAATTTGGACCAGTTAGTGATAGTTAGATAAGTCAAAAATTTTAAATTCAGTTGAGCATGGATAAATTTGACGTCCTTTTTAGTTCATATATTGAGTATACAAATGGGGGTGTTTCCCAATTTTTCAAATAAATAAACACTAAAAAGAGCACGGTCGAAAACACGGGGATCTTTTGTGTCTTTATTTTGACTTTATTATCTTTCCACGTAAAATAAAGAAAAAAAAAAAGACGTTGTTGTCAGTTTTGCTCGGCTGCCGTCAATAGTGGATAAAACGCTTCAAGCAATGTCACTTTATAGACGAGCCGGAGTAAACAGAATTCGAAAATGGCTGATGCTTCGGCCTGGCTTTACAGTTTACAAACCAAAGAAATAAGTGAATAAAATGGAGAATGAATAACAAATATACGTGCCTGGATGAACATAAATGAAGTGATATTATAAGTAAATAGGAATACTTAAGCAAATGAAATTGAGGATATTGCACACTTTGCTCGCCATTCCGCTTTGCGCCCGGCGTACACTTGACTAATTTACTTTTGAACTTTTAAAATACTAAAATTATGCCAAAATTATAAACTATATACACGGATTGCACTGGGCTTCAGTAGATCTCAATAAATAGTAAAATGATTATTAACAAAAATTTAATCAATTTCTCTAAACAAGAAATATTTTTGTAAAAATCACGCATATGACCAGTAATGGTATCAAACTTTGAAAATGACTTGCATAACATTGTTTGCAAAGTCTCTTTGAAAAAAACACGATTTTATTTTTCAGCAGGAAAATGAGCTATATGTCTAGAATGTCTAAGTTAAAATATTGCTATAATGTGTGGTGCCTGACAAACTATAAAAATATATTTTACCATAGTTTCACTTTGGTTCCACCGTAATTTCAACTTTGTCTCCTACATTCCCCCACTAGTAGCCAAATAATCTTAACGAGAATGTTATGCTTATCTCTATAGTTATAAATATTAATTGAGATCTATTGTTTTTCAATTACATACAGAACAACTCAGCCGTACTCCCTGCACTACTCAACTATATCATCAACTCCAATTATTTAATACTTTCATTGAGCAGTTATAAGCTAAATTTTTTCGAATAAAGCCTCTCAAAGTCAGATCAAGAATTATGAGGATCTTAAAGTCACAAGTATGGGGCCATAAAATCTCATTACTGTCTAAGTGAGTCTTAAAATTAAATCGTGGGCATTATAAGAGTGATTTACAATATAGTTTACAGTGAATTATTGCAAATTAATTCACGTGAACGCGACTGAATGCGACTGAGTATCTTTAAAGCACTTAAAAATCTCTGAGTCTTTTAATCATGAGTTGAGCAGCGAACCCTAGAATAAGAATGAATGCAGATTTTCCAACCATGTGGTTAAGATAAAATCGCATCGCAAGCGCTTTAAAATTCTTCAAATAAATGTTCAAATATGATGTTTATTTGTTGTTGTAATTATACAACATCTAAATGGATTTTTGATTTATTTTGGCGAAGCTCGTTAAACGAGCGAATTACAGATACAGAAATATTCGAGCCAAAAAGATCTCATAATTTTCTGGGAATGGGTGATTTTAGTCGGAGCTCACAGTATAAAGTTAATGTGTAATTTCAGATTTCAGCAGTAACTATCAGAATTCCCGTTTAGGGTAAATTTGTATGTAAAGGGAGTTTGTAGATGACCGTCATCTGACATAACGAAAGAGTATTGGAAGTGAAAGGGATGTACTTAAAATGTTCGTGACGTGTATATCAATTGAATGTTGAAACAGCAGCTGAAAGACTGATAAGATATGAATATACATATTAGTGGCCACATTAAAAGAGGCAGCCATCATTGTCTTAGACACGTTGGTGTAACGGCTCATGTACAAAGCAGTGAGTAACCTCGCCCCTAAGCAAGGAATAAGGCTGAAACATGCCAATACACCCACCAACTCTCGTTGATTGTGAATTGCATGTTTTCTACATAAACCCTGGCTTATGGAGCGTGTTTACTTACTGCTTATATACCTGAGACTTTGCCATCAAAAGTTTTCGTTCGAGTTTGTACACCATACCAAGTGCACGGTCGCGTCACTTGGTGTTTCCCTAAATTTCACATTAAGCTACCGTTTTTTGTTGGCTCCCCTGGCTCTACAAGAGGATTTTTGCCGTCCAGATCGATTGAGACTCCTATTACATGCTGTTGGAGTGCATTTTAAGCACGATAAACTGCAGTCCAAAGGATGGAATAAACGTGCTAAGTGGGTGTATTGCTCATGCCCTTTTTATTTTACCATGGTTTAATTTTTTTTTGGGTCACACTTTAAAAAGTAGTGTTTTCAAAAGGATAATGAACCGAAATTTTGTTGTTGAGAAATCGACAAAACCTCGGTGTGTGACTTCATAGGCACAGAAAAAAGTTTCGTTCTTTGCTTTTTAAAATCGCTACTTGTTTTAACGAAATATATGTAGCGGCAACGGTATGCGGGACAAGATGGCGGCATCTTGTACGTGGAGAGAGCCCAGTATGGTGTTGATATTAATATTCATCACGGCCGATTGTCCATACAGTTTTTCAAGTTTTGGAATTTTTTTAATTTAGTCGAAATTTGCACTGGACTCGGCTATAATTTATCACTAAAAAACAGCACTTTAATTTAGCCCTCTACCCAGGAGGAATTCCTTGGTTGCACACTATACAGCATTTACTTATCTAAAATTGCAAACTTAGAATATATAGACCTATATGCACGTATAGGAGGCCTTTTTTTTTTTTAGTAAACAGGGTGCAGGGCAAAGAAACATCACTGTATTTGAAAAGATCAATATAAAAAAAAGTACTGTCATCTATCAATTTATTTCTTTTTATAAGATATTTGTACCACATTCTGGAGATTTTTATTGTTAACTAGATTTAAAAATTACAATCGGACAAATGGTGGCAACCCCATTAACTGATGCACTGATCCTAGTACAGTTGTTGTACTTACCAAACCAGACGGAAGCAGTGTGCCCATGATTGGCACCCTTGCCATGGAGTCGACAGGGTAACGCATCAGGGAGCCAAAGTACAGATTCGATGCTTTTAGGCACTTCACTGGGTGAATCTTTCCAGTAGTTTTAACAGTGTAGCAATACATTAAAGGTACTGATCCTTAAACTTTTCTACTAAATTAGGTATTTTCGTGCATCATTATGCAGTGATAAATTTCTTGCCTGTAAAAGAAAAAAAAAACTGTTCAATAAACTGTTATCTAATTATTAATTGATGGTAAGTATTTTTTTTTTAATAACATGTACTATTTTTAATAACCGAATCCGCTTGTATGAAGGTGGAAAATTTACTCATATCCGAAAACATTTTTTTTCATTTTCAAAGAAGAAATATTTTGTTCTGAACTCTCTTTCAAGATCTATGTAGACACTCAGAAAAGTAAATTGTTGATACATTTTGTGTACTAACATTCGAATAGAAAATTCGTGAACCACAAGTGAACTTCCTTTTCCCAGTACCGTAAAATGGGGTTAATCGGAACACTTTTCAGCTTTGATTGTAAAAAAAGCAGTTAAAAGATTTTTTTTCAATTTGATTTTCTGGGTAAAAACTTCGGTCTTGCTTTACTTTTGATATTCCAAGCAAACACAAAACATTTTGAACAGTTATTATTAAAATATATAGGAAATTATGGGTGTTTCGAATCACCCCGCTGATAGGGGTCAATCGGAACACGTGTTAAAATTTTTATTTTTTTCCATGAAACCTGTAATAGGTCTCACAAACATGAGTAATATTGATGGGGGAGAACAAGAACAGATAATTACTGTCAAATAAAAGTATAATTTCAATACCAGTAAACGTTTATAATTTGTCAAAATTCAAAATAATTTTGAACTTATGAAAAATGAAAAGTAATTTTAAGAAATGCTTTTGAATTAAAATACAAAGATTTAACATGAATAGAAGTCACTCATGTCGTCCACAAATATGTACTTGTCCTTAAAACTAGCAATTGTGACTTGGCTTAAGTTTTTTCATAGCATCTTCTGGGATGATCTCTGCCTTTTCTTTAGTTTCTTAAAATCTCTGGGTTTCGGGGATTGTCCTGAAAGATTTTTTCGCTTATTCATCACTGTCTGTGTGCTTGCCTTTTGCTATATAAAGTCTATATGACTTTCCCCTCGTATTTTAAATAAAAAGAAGTCTCCTGGAGAAAAAATCTTATGAAATCTGCAACTTTTTGTCATTCTAAGATCTAGTTGCTCACGAGAAGGGATAAACAGTAATAAATCCTTGTCCTTGTCTTGATTAGAGGAATTGGGGTTAGAATCTTGATTTTTCAAACAGTTTCCTTCAAATAAGTTTGAATTGGAACAACAGAACAAAGTGTTCCGATTCACCCCGCAATTTTTTTTCCTGTGGCATTTTTCAGAATTCTTCATTTTTAGGACACAATTTATAAAAAATGTAAATTGTAATGTGGTATTCTGTTGTTCAGATACACGTATAATTGAAACATACCACTCTTAGGTTTAAAATATAAGAAGGTTTGTTCTTGCATATGAAGTTTTGCAGTGTATGAAAATATGATGTTTTCTAGCATTCCACGTACAGCCCTCCTTAGAAGCCAGTTGCGTTGCCAGATTGACAAAAGTAATTTTTTCCTACTTCCTATGATCTTACCTTTCTAAAAAAAAATTAATGGCGAAAAATACCCAATAGTATATTTATGAAGAATTTCTTTGTATGGTCTGGAAGTTTTGTTCCGATTGACCCCGCTGTTCCTATACACCCCATTTTAAGGTACTAACTATATTTTTGGAATTTTAATGAAGGCTCATGAATAATACAGGGGGAAAATGCCATTGCTATTCTCGTTGGAACGAACTAGTAACACATAACGTAACCAATTCAAAACACCCATAGAAAAATGATATCTTACCCTGATATAGGGTATTATTGCAGAGAAATTTTCCTCTGATGTTTAGCAAGCACTTACCTAGAAGAAAAGAAACACGTATTAAATATAATATACAAGTATATAGATATATCATAAGCACAAAGAGCAATGATAATGTCAACCAATTATATTGATAAAAGTTTATGTTCGGTCGTTAAAAAAAGATGTTGATCTGAAAAAAAAAAAAAACGTATATGAAGAAAGAATATTTTTTCTTTTTAATATTTATTCACTTGTGCATTTATTTCGACGTCAAAATTCCATCACACATTTTATCAAATACGTGTACATCCACGCCCGAAAGTGTCAATATTAATAAAGAATACAATTTCACTTTGAAGTATTCATTCATTTATGCATTTATTTTCACAAATATTTACTTATTTTGACGTTGAAATTCCAACACTCAATTTACTAACTAGACTTCCGACCAGTTCGAGTACATCACGTCCCCCTACAGGTAAAGATTTAAATCTTCATATATATTCAAAGAAAGGATTTGTCAATGTCAAGATTTTAGACGGTTAAACGCATTAAAAAAAACAATATTAATATCAAAAACAATTTCACTTTAAAATGTTTACTTTGACAAAAGTTTATTTATTTTGAAGGCAAAATTCCACTACACATACACATTCGACCAAATACACATTCGACCAATTCGAGTACAAAACACCTCCATAAATTCATATTCAAAGAAAGGCTTATTAATGCAAAGGTTTTAGTCAATAAACCCATTAAAAAATCAATATTAATAACGAAAACAATTTCACTTTAAAATACTTATTTATTTTGACGTCAAAATTCCACGACACATTCGACCAGTTGGGTACAACTCACCTCGATCGGTTAAGATTTAAATCTTCATCTATATTCAAAGAAAGGTTTATCAATGCAACGGTTTTGGTCGATTAACGCATCTTTAATGAGGGCTCTCCTCCGGCACTCGAAATAATACCATTATCAGAGGAGGAACGACAACAATCTCTGGTATGTTAACGGCACGAGGCTCACAGACGTGACTTCATTTGAATACGTTAATAACGAATGCCATTCACGCGAAACCTTAGAACAGGAGCCTTTCCCAATTAAGGCCATAAATGAAGGATCGAGTAAAGCGCTATCCCTCAATCTTCCAATGAAGTGTTCTGGAGTTACGTTAAGGCGTTATAAGACTTAACGAAAGTTCAAGTCCCACACATTTAATGCTTAAGCGTTTGATTTGGTTACCAGGGGGAGGTATTTAGCACATAGATCTCTTTCGGATTCAGGTAGATATAATATTCAAAGGCTGACGTGTGACAGAATATATTACACTGGAAGTTTGAGGATGATTTGTATAGAGATGACGGACACATTTGTGATAGTTTAAATTTACAATTGCGATCGAAATTTTAAACTTAAATCTCGTAGTTTAAATGAGCAATAAAAGTTGAAACTCCGGTTACTCAAGAAAACATAATAGGGCGTAATTCCAGGAAAAAAATAGTATCATTTCTCTTCGCTTTGACGTCCTAACTACTTCCTCAAATCGTCTCCGTTTGAGGAATTTCTATTCGGACAATTTTGAGGGAGTTCTGATGACGTCAGCCCGAAGCAGAATCGTTCCGTGCAAGAGCCTGAATAAGGGTCATGATCTTCAAGAAACTATCACGAATTAAATTTAATCTTTTAAGAAAATTACGCCACAGCTGGTGGTAATTTGTTGAACAAAAAGTTATTTTCTTTCTGTTTAGTTACAATCTTGAAAAACGTTAGAACATGAGCCTTTTCTATTTAAGGCATATAGGAAGGATCGAATAAAGCGCTATCGTTCAAGATTCATGGAAATGTTCTGGTGTTACGTTAAAGAGGTAGAACTTTACGAAAGTTCCAGTCCAACATCTAATGTCAAGCGTTTAATTTGGTTACCAGGCTACCATATTAAACACATTGATCTCTTTCACACTTACGTAGATCCAATATTCTAAAGCAGGCGTGTGTTGCCTACTTGCAGTATGCTCTTGAAATTTGAGATTGATTTAAGGCTACAGTGGACTTTTTATGGATTTTTTTTTCTAAACATAGTTACAATGATGTTACTTTCCTAAAATGTTCTTATTTAGATGGTATGTGAATAAAAATAAAAAACAAATAAATATTTTCACATGTTTAGAGAAATGCAGCAATTTTAGAGAAATTTATTAATAAAAATTAACTAAGCTTAATACGCTCCATGCGTCAAAATATTAAACGAATATTCTAAAAATATTTTTTTTCCACATCTACCTTTGATATTGAACAGATTGTAGGAAAAAAATTTTCACTTTTTTTGTCCGACATCAAAATAACGACAAAAATTAGTGTTTTCATCACAATTTTTGAAAAAAGTTACGGAAACGGGTTAATTTCAAGTTTATATCAGTTACAACATGGCTTTGGTCCAAGTTGCTAAAAATCTGTTTCCAACAGTTTACAGATGATGCATTGGGATACACAGAAAAAAAGTTTTATCATCATACGTAAATTATTTTGACGCATGGAACATTTCGAAGTTTTAATAAGCAGTAAAGTATTTGTTCCGAGAAAAACTCATTTTTAGTTTTAAAGAGCAATTTCAGCCATAACTCAAGAAAAAAAGATCGAATCGAGAAAATTCCTTTTGTACTGAATAAAGCTATTTTCAGAGCATAAAAATAGAACAAAAACAGAAAACCCATATTTTGAAGGATTTTCGCCGTTTTCAAAGTCCACTGTAGCCTTAAATGTACATTGTAGGCACATCAGATTTAATTTAAGGTTCCAGATATCATCAAAATTTTAAAACTAAATCCCGTAAATTACAAGAGCAATAACGACGAATTTGTTATTGTTTAAGAAAACATAATCTTCATGAAACTATTTAACACGTAGCTTTAAAAAAATACGCTGTCGCTTACAACGAATTGCTCCAAGATTTTTTTTTCCTTTGTGCTAAATCCCTTTTTTTTTACCGCAAGGAGGCATAGAGTAGTGATAGGTTCACAGAAAAACGAGAAAAAAAATGCTTATGATTCAAAATGAATAAATACCTTTGTGCAACAAAGATAGTATTAAAATACATCGCTGAAAATGCACAAATTAGCAACTGATTGCAGACACGTTTTTTTAACTTTCCCGGACGGCTTTACAGCCAAAAGCTGGCTTTTTTTTTTCACTGAAAAGGGAGTTAGGGCCCTGCTCCACATCAGCGGAAAACGCGACCGAAACCGAAGGCAGAAACCGAAAATCCGGGTACTTTCCATAGAAACACCATTTAAACCATTTTACGTTTCTGCTTTATTTTTCTGCTTTACGTCAATGTGGAGCAGGGCCCTTACTTGAAACCTCGAAACACGGGTCTGCAATTACGTGTTTAATTGGCGCCGTCTTAGCGTTGTTATTCCTATTGTTAGCTAATGATTATGTTATTTTTTCTTCTTTTTTTTCGTAATAAAACATATTTTTAATTTTTTAATAAAAAACTTTTCTTAGTGTAAGTAAAAATTAATAAGATGATATATTTTTATTTCGGTGCATACATTTTAAGTAATATTAATGCTCAATTGCTTACATTTCAATTATTTTTAGAGCATTTAGCCAAGGTTCTAGTAATAGCGAATAAGAGAGTTCTCTTTCTTTGTGTTTAATTACACGCCTTTAATTGCAAGGACGTATAATACATTAATAGTTTCACAGAAAAATTGAATTATAAAACGAAAAAAGCTCAAGAAACGGTTATTCCATTTATGCTAAAGCACATCAAAGCATGGGATTCAAAAAAAAAAAAAAAAAAAAAGTGAACAAAAACCATGCATTATGTATGTATGTATGTATGATTTTAAAGAACTGTTGTTTTTGATAAAATTTTCCTGGAAGAATTTGCACATACTACATCTCGTTTTGCTTCCCTTTTACTCTCAGCAGCGGATTTTGCACAAGCTTTGAAAATATTTTTTTGCTCTTCTTCCCCATAAATTTGCTTAAGGGTGTGTTGTTTCACATTCCAAGAAAAATTCTAGAAAATGTATAAATCTACGTGCCTCGTCTTAAATTAGGAAAGAAGAATGGAAAAAGAAAATTTACGTAGGTCGTTCTTTAAGTTTTGATAAATGTCTCCATTTATAAAACTTTGCCAATTTTTCAAAACCACATTAAAAAACTCGGAAATAGTGAGAACATTACTTGCAGCACTATCACAAACAAAGTATTCAATATAAATATTTTTCATATTCATCTATATACATAAAAGACAACTTCTGAAACCGTATGTCCGGGGTAATCTTCCAAACTACTGGACCGATTTTAACCATTTTTGCACCGTTAGATAGCTACAGTAACAGAGAGCAGGATAAGCTATAATTTATTTATAAAAAGCTTAGTTTAAAAAAGTTATTATGGAAAATAGTAAATTTCATTTAATTTCCCCATTAAATAATTAAATTTTCAGTGCATTGTTGCAAAAATTTGGTTGCCATGCAACAACAATATTAATAGTAATCATGGTGAAAATTTTGAACCTAGGCTTCGCTGGAGTAAGTATGAAATTTATTGCTTTCTTAGGATTTTTATATTCATCTATGCCAATAATCGCTAACGTGGTAAATAAAAAGGGAATTGATTTTGGCAACAGTTAGAGAACAGAAAATGTTTATAGTCAAATAATTTCTAAGTTAGGTACATAAGATGTTTTCAACAGTGTAGTCACAAGGATATAAACTAATGATGGGACTTATTTTACGTGTAATGTTTGGAAATACTTGACTCCAGTGCGATTGATTTTACAGGGTGCGACAAAGAAAATTGCTGATTTTAATTGGATGCTAATTAGCAAGGAGTGGTCAGAAAGGAGTGGGAAGAGTCTCATTTTAAAGAGAAGGTCCTGAAGTTTTGTTATCTTATAGTTTAGTTGTCGCCATGCGTTGGACGAAGGAACAACGAGCGTTCGCCGCCGAATCTTACTTTTCAAATAATCTGTCGGTGGTCGCCACTCAACGTGCCTTCCGAACTCGGTTCAAAATTCAGCCCGTTGTTCCCATTCCTGGCTGGGAATCGACTGTTTTGTGGGTGAAAACATTCAGGGAAAGTTGGGGTGTGGCAAAAAGAGGCCCAGGAGGTCAACGGATTCCCAGAATCCTAGAAAACGTCGAAAAAGTGAGGAAGTCTTTTTTGCGCTCTCCCAGGCGTTCGGCCCGTAAACACGCTGCTGCTTTGGGTATTTTTGATTGGACACTGAGACGAATTCTTCACGACGAACTCCAGTTTCATCCCTACAAACTTGATGTGGTTCACCAGTTAAGTGATAACGTCTCCTTGAAAGGTGACGTACCGTGGCCAGCCCGCTCCCCCGATTTAACACGCCGTGACTATTTTTATGGGGGTATCTCAAATCGATCGTTTACAACGACAAGCCCCGGACCCTGCAACGCCTGAAGAACAATATCCGGCTTACTATCACCAACATCCCAGTCGATATGCTCGAAAGAGTTCAACAAAACTTCAAATCTAGGGTAGATGAGTGCATCATTAACAGGGGCCGCCATGCTTCCCGATGTAGTTTTTAAATCTAACTAATATAAAAATTCAGAATGGGTACCACATCTTATAAAAAGTAGTAAACTGATACATGAAGTACTTTTCCCTTAGTTGACTTTTCAAATCTGCAAGTTTCTCCGCCGCACCCTGTACCAAGCTTATAACATTTCCGATTTACCTAAACATTATTTGTAGCTTGCATTTGTATTTGCGGTGTGTAATACAGTTTTTTTAGTTTGTCCAGAGAGAAAAAATTACCGTTGCTTACAGAAGTAGCCATTATGTATATAGATATGCACTTTAATGTTGAAAAATTCATGAACGAGTGTCACTAAAACACTATACTCAGCAGAAACCCGGGCAGGGCCGGGTACCCGGCTAGTGCATAAATATATATATAGGGGTAAGTTTTGTACCTCGGACATATGTGTACCTCGGACCTAGGCTGATTACAGCTCTGCTTATTAAAATATTTGAATATCAACATGTGTAGTTGAAATATGTGCCTCTAGAGGTCTCACTGCATACCTTTCTGTTTTGTGGAAAGCTCATCTGATTGAAGTATTATTAAAAAAAGAAATCCACCATTCAAAAGTAAGTTTTTCCGGTTACTTTTAGGTATTTTTATTCTGAAACATATATTGTTTATTCTGAAATGAGGGTCATGCATTATACAGTCATGTTCTAGCTATAACACCATGTGCTTGAAACAAAGTTAATCCTAACAGAAACACAATAGTCAGCTACTTTGTTTTTTATAACCAAGTGGTGTACCTCGGACCCAATACAAGTGGTGTACCTTGGACTGGTCCAAGGTACACACTTCTGCAGTGCATAACTATTACAACTCCTAAAACTTCATGTTCTTTGGTTTTTAGAAATGCCTTTTAAAATTCAAGTGAAATGTTTCCTTCCAGAACTAAAAATTTTAACTTAAATTATAAACTTAATATGCAGTTTTGCAACTGCATAATTATGATTTATGGTAAAGCTAATGATGAATTCTTAACGACATTTATATGTGAAATACACCGCCCACTCGATTATTCCATCCAAGGACTGCAGTCTGTGGACGGTTTATATAACGGTGAATGAAAATATTTTTTGAAGATTTTGATTTCCTCCCATCAAATGTCAATGATTGCTCAGTGCAAAAGCAAGAGGAAAATAACACACAAAATGATTTTACTGGTGTGTCAACATCTGAAGCTAGTACTTCTTTGCCAAGCATTGTCACTCCCCTGAAGAAATAAGGCCATATCCAAAAGCACTACCGAAAAAATGACCCCATAGGGGGAAGACCTAAAAGAACGTCTTGTATTTTGACCGATACATCCCGGAAAGAACGTCTTGAAATAGAAAAGGCTAAAAGGGGGCAATGAAAAAAGTAAAGAAATCTCAGACAGTAAAATCCCCTACCTAGCCAGCTAAGAGATAACTTTATTATTCTTCAGAGTCTGAACTTGAGAACATTGAAGATTTTTATGAGGAATCCAATATTTCAGAGGAATGTTTTAATGAGCTAGAAGAAGCAGATAGCATTAATATTTAGATTGGCGATTTTGTTTTGGTTAAATTTGCTGGCAAGAAAGCTATCAAATATTTTCTTGCAGAGAGTCTTTCTATTGCTAATGATGAATATGCAGTTAAATTTCTGAAAAAAAAGATTCAAACTGTGAGAAGTTTACAGGAGAAGATCCTACCATTTATGGAGTTGAAAAAATGAGATATTCAAGCTACCACACCATCTAGTGGATCAGAAAGGTAGCTCGAGAAGTTAACATTTGCAATAGACTTATCCAATTACAATCTTCGTTGGAAATAAGTGCAGCTTAAAAAATAATGTCTAGCATGGTTTTCAGAACCTAGAGCATCTTGGCATTTTTTAAATAGGGAAATGTGACAAGATAATAAGATCTAAATTTTTATTTAGCTTGGAAACAAATAAAAAATGTATTTTTAAATTTATGTGTGGTTTACTGATTGATAAATGGTGATTTTCTTACTGAAAATCATGTTCTTTTTACCTGTTAATCATTGGTCCAAGGTACACCATCCCAAAACCCAAGGTACACCACCTGTGGTGTACCTCGGTTCTATGTGCATTATTATGTTTATTATAAAAAATGTAATTCAAATAAGTTAAATAAAATTTTATGATAATTATATGTAGTGTAAAAAATCATAAAGTTTCAGTTTATGGTATTTGTATTTAGATTTGGCAAATATTTATGAAATTAAAAATGGAAAAGCGAAAATAGGTCCGAGGTACCCCACCTTCCCCTACTTTTCCAACTCACAACATTAATATTTGAAAGAGATTTAACTCTCATATCAATGTTTGGTTTTTCTATCACATTTTATACATAATCAGCATTTTGCACAAGTAACTCTTATACAAGATGCTTAACATGTATTTTGAAAAAAAAAATGTCATCGTGTACAAGTAGTACAAACTGCGGTATCACTCCTGAATCAAAATTTATTGTTGTACAAGTGGTACAAGACAAGTTTCTTTCCGTTTAATAATTACAAAACAAGTAACAGAATTGGAACACATCCCTGGCTTTCCAAAACTTTTGTCCTTATTGTCATACCCAAATGTTCTCTCAATAAATCTTTTTTTTTTTCTTTAAGCATATCTCCCTTTTAAAACTCTACTTAGGAAAGATATTTAATGTCTCTCGTAATTCAAAGCTCATTATAAAAAAACAAAGTGATCCCTCGTAAAACTTATGAAAAATATAAATCTCGGAGAAAGATCGATAAATATTCTTCCCTTAACAAACCTTGCCCACAGATTCCAATTCACCTCACATTCTGCATCCACTCCCACGCCCCAGCAATGACTTATAGCCAGCAAAGCGTAGCATACTGCCGGACCTTAATAAACGGAATGATTGGTGGAGGTAAGATTGCTGCATACTTTTTATATTCAAGGCATTAAATTTGTGAAATAGGTATGCCTAACTTTCACAATGTGTTAATTTTCTATTACATTTTACACAACTGAGCATCTTATACAAGTAATACTTATACAAGATGTTTAATACGGACGAAAAATGCCTTCTTGTGCAAGTAGTACAAACTCCTGGTACATAATGTACTCTTGTACAAGTGCTACAAGACAAGTTTCTCCCCCTTTAATAATTACAAAATACCTAATAGAATAGGGTCTCAATGGCCGAGTGGTGGAAACAATTGCCTTTGAATTCCAACTGCGCCATGAGTGTTATTTTTCTCACTCTTGTAATATAAATCTTTCTTAAGTTGTCCAGTTTGAAAATTAAATAATTGCACTGTGTCTCATTAGAAGTACACACTCCTAGTGAGGCAATGGAACACATCTTTCCCGTAGCAGTGGGACAAGACAACAAAAGTAATAAAATTGAAACATATCTCTGGTTTTTCAAAAACTTTTGCCCTTATTGTCACACTCAACTATTCGCTCGATAAATCTCTCTTTTTTCTCTTTAAGCATACATTGTAAAAAATGAATGTTGTTTTTTACAGTATAATATAGCTAATTTTATAGTAATAAACCTGTAAAAATTGTTAATTTTACAGTAATAAACTGTTAAATTGCTACTTTTACAGTACTAAACAGTGAAATTGCTAATTTTACAGTATTTAAACAATAAAATTGCTAATTTTATAGTTTATTACCGTGCATTTTATAGTTTTAAACTGGAACCTCTGCTGCCAGTATTGTACTGTTGTTTTTACAGTATAATACAGCTAAATTTTACGGCAATAAACTGTAAAATTCCTAACTTTACAGTAAGAAACTGGAAATAAGTATGTTTTACAGTTTATTTCTGTATATTTTAGTTTTAAATTGGAACTTCGGCTGCCAGTATTATACTGTAAATCAACAGTTCGTTTTTGAAGTGCACCTCCCTTTTAAAACTACTTAGAAAATCTATTTAATGTCTCTCGTAATTAAAAACTCATTACAAATGCTCCAACCCCAAAAGTGATCCCTCTTGAAACTTACGAAAAATATAAATCTCGGAGAAAAATCGATAAATTTTTTTCTTTTAAGAAACCTTGCCCACATACTCCCAATGCACCTCATATCCTCCATCCACTCCCACGCCCCAGCAATGACTTATCGCCAGCAAAGCGTAGCATATAGCTGCCGGACCTTAATCCTCCGAGGAGCGATTATGATTGGTGGAGGTAAGATTGCTGCCGGATCAACTTCTCTATAAGATGGATGGCGTTAAGCTTCCATCGTACAGAGCGCCACCTAGAGGGATGCGGGCGCAATTCACGAGTTCCATCTTCGTAACAGTCATCGGTAAACATATCGGTTAGACTTGGCTGCTCTCAGCAATTATCTTTTGATCTTGAAAGCTACAAGGTGGAGGCTTTGGTAGAAGTTGAATACTTGGAGAAAGAGAGCAGCAGCCATTGGTATTTCTTTCTTTTCTTCTTTTTTTTTTTTTTTTTGTTTTTTTTTAGTCATACTGAATACAAAATGAAGGGTTTTGAAGATAAAGGAGCTAAGCTACATTTTTTTAAAGCACAAAAGTCGTATCTGAAATTTTTAACAAAATTCGCCACCAAGTTATTGCCACCAAGTGGTTCTTTGTGATGCATTTTACCAAAATATAAAATTGTATGGTCATTCGAGAACGAGAAATATTTTTAACCCTTCACTGCACGGTGTGCCAGATCTGGCACAAACCAAATAAACCCTCATATATTCCTATGATTTTTAAATGCAGTTAAACTGAGCTTTGTGCCCCTTCTGGAACATTGCTATAACAGTTTAGTGTGATTTTTATGCACTAGTTAGTTGCACTAGTCTAGGTATTACAGTTCTTGCTTTTCAAAGAAAGAGTGTCTGCATTTCCGTTAGAAGTGTGCTTAGTCATTATTTCTATTGTTCTAAAAATGTTTAAATACACTTGGTGGAAAATTTGTTTATACCACTTATGGCACAAAACACATTGTAGATTATTACACTTATCGGTATACAAAGCATATGCTATGTGCTTTGTGCCATACATAGAACAAACAATTAAAACATCATTTTTGGTGCACATTTTTGAGATTAATTTTTTTCTTTATTTTTCCTGAACTCAGGGCTATTTAAAAGGTAACAAATGATTTTTTTCATGAAAATATAAAAAATCGTGCAGTAAAGGGTTAAAAAAATACTGAAAAAGTTTCATCTGAATCAAATACATGGTGGCGCAAAACTTTAAAGATTTTTATCTCAGTTTGAGCTCGACTGCAGCATACCACATTTGCGCTTAGCACGGCAGAGTAAGCAATGGATGCAGGTAAGCTAATAAAACTTGGTGCATCAAAAGGCAGATGTCATCATACCAACTTCATACGCTCACTTAACGACAAAACCTGAAAACAAAAAAGTTGCAACAATAGAACTTTGAACTTGAATTACTCGCAGTTTTGGTTTTGTTACATAACCCCTTCATCTCCCAAGCCTTTCAAATAATACACAGGTAAAACCACCAAAACAATTAACACTGCACTAGTGTCTACACGTATAAAAAATGAAAAGGCTTTAGTTCGTTGTTTTATGTATTTTAAATCAAAATTATACAATGTGGTTAGATTGGCAATGCTTACCATTCAGCTTTCTTTCGAAGTGTTAAATACTAAAGCAACATCAACTACTCGTTGCAGTGCCAAGTAATAATTTACTAATAAGATGTAAAAAAAAAATAAGGAAAAGCTACCAGAAGTTTACATAGCATTTAGTAGTTAACACAGCACAAGTAGCTCACACTTGTAAAGGATAAGGAAGGATTTAGTTCTTTGTTTTATGCATGTTAATTAAAATTATATGGTGGCGTTTAATTCAGTTTATTTTTTAGAAGTATCAACTGTTTACGCAATGTCAACTACTCGTTGCAGTGCCGTCATACCTTACTTGACACCAGGGACGTGCCGTCTGGGTAGGCAAGGTAGGCAGTGCCTACCCACGAAGAAAACATACCAACCTCACCACTTCATTCAATGACATTTAATACGTTGATTGGAAAAAAATATTTACTCATCACACAGAAAGAACAGCCAAACAGAAAAAAAAAGGAATTATCCCATTTTTGTACACTATATACGGATGTCGAAAAGCAGCGATCGACGCTGCTTTTCAACCTCCGTATCTATGCAACGCTTAGCATTGGGACACCCCCGTGCCTTGCCTTTTTCTCCCTTCGCGTCAACCAAAGAGACGGCGGAGGCAGAATAAAATCAGCCTATGAGCCTGAGCGTAGCTGACGAGCTACACTCGTAGGCTACATTCGGTCTCTGCCGCTCCTCGATTCTCCGCAGAAAATTTCGAGCGTCATGTGCAGAGCGGTGAGCTTTAGGGAAATTCTCAATGGTTTTGGTATCTTGATTCGTTTTTTATGTGGTGTTTTGTTTTCTACTACGAAATATTTCAGTGATTTTCAAATGTATCGTTTTTTCATTTGTCATTTTTTCCCCGTGTTTAATTTAAAACCACAGGATAGTTGTTCCGTTTAAACTTTTTGAAAAAAGAAAAAAAAAAAAAAAAAGACTCGCGAAGAAAAGCGACAAAATAATGAAAGATTCACGTCATTAGTACATGGAAATAAATTTCAAAAATAAGCATTTGGAGTTGATAAGGATACATTCAGCAGTCTAGAAAAAAAGTACAGAAACTTTTTTGACATTATAAGACGAATAGCAATTTAGAAAATACTTGTGGGAACAAATTTTTTAGGAAAAATGTATAAAAAATGTGCTTGATTTTATTTTTGAAAAGCGAATTGAGCCAACTGTTTCCAGAAACTTATATTGTAGTTAATTTTTACTATACCAGTCACAATTGTTTTTGTAGAGTGAATAATTTCGGCCATAAAAAGAATTAAGAGCAACAAAAGGAATATAATGACAAATTAACAACTTTCATTTCTTGTTTTGATATCCATAGAAAAAGAAAGTGAACAAAATGAAATAAGATCCCACTTTTAATTTTGTGAAAGTCATAGATATTTTCACCCCAACGAAAAAAGAAGAATGGATTTTCAGGATGGGAATCAGATGAAAATCTTTGTATGTATGTTTATGCTAGGGACCACGTAAATATCATTCATATTCATACAGTTTTATTACGGTTAACAGCATATGCTTTTTTTCAACATATGTATTATTATTCCACAAATTATCTCATCTGCCTACCCTGGGCGTTCGTTCACGGCACGTGCCTGCTTGACACTGGTGTAAAACCATTATAAGTTGACACTGCAACTAGTAGTTGACACTATTATATGCTCATATTTGTAAAGAATAAGGAAGATTTTAGCTCTTTGTTTTATGCATTTTTATTTAAAAATATGAGATGGTGTTGAATGCCTCAACAGCTAAGACAATGCCAACTAGTAGTTGCAGTGTCAACTACTGATAGTTTTACCTTATCTTCGTAAGAAAAAAGTAATCCACGAGAGCAAAATTCACATTATGATCTCAAAAGCGTACAAAGTAGATAAAGGCGAAACCTAATAAGTTAAATGCACTATTAGCTTAAATAGGTTCTTTTGAGGACCATATCTGCCTTTACCAATCTTATTAGAGGCATTGCTAACGTTGTAGTACATCCAAACAGACAAAAAATAAGTTTATTTTATGAAATTCAAATTTGGAAATTGTAGGGTAATTTCTTAATTTAAATAAAACAGCAGAGGAGAAGTTATGAATTTTTTAAATGAAGTCAAAAATTATGTCCTTTCTTTCTTGAAGTATTACATATTGTATTGCACAATCAACACCGAAAAATAAAGTAACAACAAAATCTCAATAAACGTTAAATCTACACAGTTATCGTATTTGAAAAGACATCATATTAGATCGACAAAAACCCTCAACTCCGAATTATTATTATAATCATTATTATTATATAATTTAATTTATAGTTTCTTTTTTCATTTTACTTAAAACATGTCAAAAAGAACAATGACGTAAGACAAATACTTGACTTTCCAAAAAAATTCGGAATTTTTCTGCTTGATAACAATTTTTCTGATATAATATTGATAGTTTTCAAGTTAAACCGTATAAACTGAAGTTCCTCTATATTTTTATGTACTCTTAACAAATATACGGGCATGTGAAAGAAAATGGAACAAATTTGAATTTGCCTAGCAGTTATCTAAGTTCAGAAGAACTTTGATAATCTATATTCTCCACAAAAAAGAAAAAAAAAGTACGGAAAATAAGATGGGGAAAAAAGGAGACAAAGTTAGAAGAAAATGATACATAATTTGATAAAGAAAAATTGCTAGGAGACCAAGACGCAAGAACAAATTTAATCTTCTGCAGATATGACTTACTGGGAGGATCAATTTTCCCCTACGGGTCATCCCTTTTTCCCTGTATGATATCTCTGCGAACAAGAACACCTTCACTTAGTTATCACAATCCCCTAGGGTAACGATAGACAAGGTATACATGTTCGTCTGCCCCAGAAGATTATCTCTTATGGTGAAATATCGAATCGATACAAGTTTGAAATTCTTTGTGAGTTTATCAGGTAGAAGTAATTGATAAAAAAGGGGAAAATAAAGCAACTTGAGTAGGTAAAGTTTTTCAATACTGTTATTTATTGGAAGAAGGAGGATAGGCTAGTACCAAACAATCAACAAGAAAATGAATTATTTTCTTTTGCACAAAGTGGTAAACACAATATCAGTTACAAAAGAAAAAGCATGCACATATTTCCCGTCTCGGTTTTACTCAGTTCATGCTATGGGCTTCAGGCTCAATATCAATTTTTAATGTCAGTTCCAGTACAAACAAAAACAAGACATAACACCGGTTGAGAAATGGAAAGTAAAGGTTGTAAATAATTTATTATTAACCCCAAAATGAATAGTACTTTATGGGAATAAGAAGGACTTGTTAGTAACAAAAGATCAACAAGGAACCAAAAACTATCCAATATAATTAACAATATATTATATTTCACTGAAAAATTCTTATGAAAGAAATAAGTTACATCAAGTTACATTTCTCAAAAAAATTATAATAAGCGGGATATTCCATTAGACAGGATCAGAATTGGTCTATACTTTAACTGATATGCCAAGTACATATGTACACTGTAAAAAATTAACTGTTGTTTTTAAAGTATATTACTGGCAGCCGAGGTTCCAATTTAAAACTGTAAAATGTACAGTATTAAACTGTAAAACTAGCAATTTTGCAGTTTCTTACTCCAAAGTTAGAAATTTTAGAGTTTATGGTTGTAACATTTAGCTGTATTATACTGTAAAAACAACAGTATAATACTGACAGCAGAAGTTCCAGTTTAAAACTGCATAATGTACGGTAATCAACTATAAAATTAGCAATTTTGCAGTTTTATCACTGTAAAATAAGCAATTTTACGGTTTAGTACTGTAATGGTAGAAATTTTATAGTTTATTACTGTAAAATTAGCAATTTTTACAGTTTATTACCACAAAATTAGCTATATTATACTGTAAAAACAACATTCATTTTTTAGTGTTGATAGTAACAAAAGATCCACAACGAACCAAAAACTGTCTAATAATTAACAGTATATCCTAATTCACTTAAAAATGCTTATGAAAGAAATAAGTTACAATTAACAAAACAATTCTAAAAAGCGGGATATTCCATTATCCAGGAACAAAATTGGTCCATCCTTTAACTGATATACCAAGTACATATGTATCATAGTAAAACGTAATAAAAATGGGAAAAAAAAGAGTTACAGCGATAACGTCAACTTTACTCGCAGGCTTCATAAAAATAAGAAATTCAAGACTGCAGTCAAGATTAATAACAACTAGAAAGATATCCTGAGCAGTGCCACATCATCTTCTATTTATGTTTCCCCAACAAAAATCCATTTGTTTGGTTGAGGTTTTTCTTGTTTGAGAGTGTGTCTGTCAAATTCTTTACGGAGCGGATGAGACTGTTTGGGATTCAGAGATCTACAGTAGAACATTTGCTTTGACGTTCGAACGAACGAACTTCCGGGAAATACGATTGTAAAATCTACAGTAGAATTTGATGACTTCATCCCTGGTCTCTTTCGCTTTCAATTTTATAAGGAAGGAATTATTATTAGACGATACAGTCGAGGGAACAAGAAATATTGGAAAAGTAAAAAGGTTATTGCATGATTTTTATTTCTAGAAAGTAAAGAAAAGCGATTGGGGCACTAAGAACAAACAGTAACTCAGAGAAGAGTCGTATGTTTTCAATTTCGCCTATTCAAGAAAATGCTGTGGAGTTTTTAAAAATGGGGGCATAAAATGTTTCGTAAACGAATAAATGTAAGTTCCTTTTATTTAGAGAAATGTACATTTGCAGCAATTTTATTTTCTGTTCAAAGATGGAAGAATAGAAACAGCAATAAAAATGACTTTCAGTTTAGTCAACATTGAAGCAGAATGGAATTTAGTTCTGATAATATTAATATTGTTCCTCCAAAATATTTGAACAGGGTATAAATTTACCACGCAGAATCAGTGGAATAAAATAAGTTTGATAATCAATTCTTATAGAAAATAATAATTTAGGTACACTGAGAATATTGAACTATTCTTTCTACAGCATAATACTGAAAGCAAAGTTTCAGTTTAAAACACGGAAAATGCACGGTAATAAACTGTATAACTATCTAATTTACAGTTTATTACTGTAAAACTAGCAATTTTACAGTTTATTACCAAAACATTAGCCGTATCATACTGTAGGAACAACATACTGGCATTAGAGATTTCAGTTTAAAGCTGTAAAATGTATAGAAATAATCTGTTTAACTAGCAATTTCAGTTCATTACTGTAAAAATAGCAACTTTACAATTTACTACTGTAAAATTAGCAATTTACATTTTTACGGTAAAATTACTGTAAAAATATCTGCATCATACTGTAAAAACTTTTATTTTTTACAGTGTAAGAAAGGTGCCATAAAAGCTTTTTTTTTTCATTTCTTAAAGAGCTGTTGAGTTGTATAAATTTTTAAGAAGCTTTAAAAAGTGCGAGAAACCGGCGTAAATAGGATTCTCACATGCTTGTTAATTAAGAAACTGTTGAAACATCGAACACGAAAATTTTCGGAAATAAAAAACATTTCTACTCATTAAAATACTCAAAAAGTATCGCTTTTATGTTTGGTTAAAGCAAACAAGACTTTCCTAACATTTTTTGGAGAAATGTAAAAAACAAAAACTATATAAATGAATAGTGGGAAGGTAGGAAAAACGTTTTCCTTTTTGTTATAATCAATGAAAGAAAGCATACAAATTTTGCAAGCAAAAATATTTCAGACCTTCTAAATTGCCCTTTAATTTAACTTTCATCACATTATGCCTGAAAAATATTTTAGTCAAAAGCAAAAAAACTTTCATGTCAAGGTTAAGTAATGTACTTACATAAACTGTCATAACTCCGCAAGTTTCGGAGGGGGGGGGGGGTCCTTCGGTGTTTTCCCCTCTTTCCAAACACACACATTTTTATCCCTATTACTATCATTATTATCATATATTATTATTAACATTACTGTTATTTCACCTCTTCGCTTTTTCAGGTGTTTAACGAATTTGGATTTGCTATGATTTTAATGTGCTTTTTTGCGCTGCCCAATGCGTGCTTGAAGCATCTTCTTGCTTTTATTTTTCCTTCATTCGTTCATTTGCATAAATATGAAATTGGAACCTCGTTTCAATGCCATTCCATCACTGACCTAAACAGACGGCTCTCAACCGATTATTTTTGGCATTGAGGCATTATAGTAAGGAAAGATTTAGTTATTTTCTATTTCTTTAACAGCGCAAACAATACAGTTCCACAGCAAGTTAATGAAAACACATTGTTTACATGAGTGCAAAATTAAGCCCTGTAAATTTATCTGAGACATAATTAAAAGTCTTCGCGATAAAACGATAGTAGAAAATTAAAAATATAGAGCACTTAAAACTAATTGGCAAACGCAATAAGAAATTATTAAAAACGTCTTTTCTATTTCAAATTGAAGCTTTTTTTTATTTCTCTATTTTTCCTAATAATTTTTATCAAAGAATTTCTCAAAGGCATAAAATAAAAAAAAAGTTTTCAAGTAATAAAATGTTTTATTTAAAATCAAAAACAATGTTTCACAGCTGACAAAATGGTTTAACTATTTTTAATGATAAATTTTATGATAAAATAAAATTTTTAGAACGAACAAAACTATACAAATGTGCTTTTTACTGTTAATGCAAAATTGGTATTAGCACTTAACACAATCCCAAAACTACCAATAATTTTTAAATTCAATTAATTGATTCAGATTAAAAAACAGCCTAAAAATAAATATTTTGACCAAAATATATTATGAACAAAAAAGAAAAACTTAATTATCGTTTGAAAATTGGTTTGAAAAATTATTCAAATCATTCCAACTCTCAAATTAAAAACTAAACCTTAGTTAGGGACCCTAATATTTCTTTCAACGATAACTCATTAATTTTTCTGAAATAAAAAAAGCAATTACCATCTTTTTAAAATAATACTGTACGAAAAGGAATGATTTTAAATGAATTCTAAGCGGAAGAAGAAAAAAAAATCCAGTTACGAGGATTAATTTATTTAACTTTTCTAGTTCTTTGTATCTAAAATTCATTACAAAAATCTGATTACATTCTGTAATTTAAAACCCAAGTCAGAAAACAAAGGAAATCAAATTTTAGAATCGTTTATCATCGATAACGATTCCTGAGTCTCTATTTTTTATCTGCATCGTTCGAAGAAGGTAGGATTAAATAAACAAATGCAACATCGAACGAAACATATTGTTTCTTTCACAAGTTCTGACGTCAAAATAGCAAGTACGGCGATCAAAATTCGAACGCAATAATTTATTACACTTGACAACATGAATATTTTCGAACGATGATATAAGTTTTTCCCGCCTATTTGCAAAGTGATGGCGATGGCACAGTAATTACCTGCGATGCGCTTGAAAAAATGAAGAATCCAAATGAAGAAGAATTCGGAGTAGTATTTTTTTTTTTTTTCGATATTTATATTCGGAATATTGAAACGGCGAAAAGTATGTTTAATTAGTTGCTAGGTTATTTTTATAGAGAAGTAGGGTGATCAAATTTACGATCGCGGTTAACAAGGTCTTTTTTCTTTTCCCCCATCGTCCAAAGATAAATATTTGGATTAAAAATAAAAAAAATAAGAAAAAGCTAAACATCCGAACATAATTTTTACTTATTGCAGAGTAATTAAGTTCTTAATTTAGACAGAACATGCTCCGTAGAGCTTATTTAGACACGAAAATATACACATACATTCATATTAAAATATCATTTAATTTAAATATCATTAACATATCATTAAAATATCATTGAAAATACTTTTTATTCTTGCGATGGAAAAAATTAAAAATTACCACCTTGTCAGTTTAAAAGCTTGTTTACACAAAAATCAATACGGTATATATGTGGCTAGAATATTTGAAAATAGCTTTGGTGTCACATACGATAAAAAAATAAGCAATAATAATATGTTTTTTGAAAAAGCACTTAATTAAAGTACAACTTGCATTAGTACATTCAATTCAAGAATTCATATTTTGATAGACTGTTAATATAAGATACCTAAAGTATTGAACAGTTATGATAAGTTAAGAAATAGTTATAAACACCATTAGAAATGATATATTAACCTTATTCAAAGCTATCATACAATTTAACCCTACACTGCATGGTGTTGCCAATTGGATACATGGACAATTTGTCCTCCTTATGAATAGCAGAATGTAGTCATAAGGCAACTCAATGCATAAAAAGCAAGTATTGGGTATATTAAAGCAATTATCACCATTTATCCTCCATACATGGCAGCACTGGTCTGTTACATGCTCTTAAATGAATCCATATGGATAGCTTTTAAAATCACTCAAACTACCAAGTTTTGAAATTATTTTTGACTACGAAATATTTTTTTTTGTCTTTTAAAAAAATAACATGAATAAAATAAACATTTATCTTTCGTTTAAGATGCGTTTTATATCAAAATAATTATTTGGAAAAATTCTAGGACATAATACACGTCTGTAGCCATTTGGCAACATTATGCAGTAAGCATCCAGGGAACACTTCGATTCATCACTATAGTTCATGAAGTATGTGCTTTGTTTATGTTTCGCGTTAGCTTCTTTCTCTTTTTGGAAGGTATAATATGATCATGCGGACCCAAAAGTGGTACTTTCGGCTGTTCTACCGTTTATAAGACCTCGCAGTTATCAATGCTTAGTTGATGTTCAACAGAATGAACAAACAAAAAATCAATGGGGGAAAAGCCTTCAAAAGGTGTTCATTTTAGATTTCAGTTAGCACAAACGTTGTGCTTATACGGACAAGTAAAGTCATTAATAATTTTAAAATATAGTTTTGAAAAAAACTAAAAAATACGCTTTTATATTGGAATGCGCTGTGATCATCAGGGGTTTCCCTCTGATTTTCAAAACTACTGAATATCCGCACTTAAGTTTACATGCACTTATAATACATCAATATGCAATACAGTTTAGCCTTTGGTATTAAAAATAATATTAAATATATTACTTTTATATTTGCAAAGAACGTAAATTTTAACTTTTATTCAGAGTTACATACATACATGCATACATACAAACAAACCCACATGTGAAATTATTAAAGCGTATTAAAAAGGGACCATTAGCTACAGAGGAACTAGTTACAAACCAAAAACAAAGAGAAAAGAAAGAAAGCTTGCGCGAGAGAGCCTCCAAAAGACATCAGATTTGGCATAATTGATCATCGGAAAGTACAAGTACATATAAAAAATAATGTAAAATGTCAAAATGTAAAGGATTACAAGAGTACAGTGCACCAAATGTTCAATTCCTCTATTTTTTTACGAAAAAGAACTAATTTCAAGACTATCATTTAAAATCATTTTTATCTGTTGAATGCATGGTGTAGCCATTTGGCAACAAAACTATTTTTAATTAGAAAGGGGTGAAAATTTAGAGTTAATTTTTTTTATATATTTTTCTATGTTTTCTGATTACATTGACAAACACATATATTTTTTTCTACGAAAAATAAAAAATCATGCAGTGTAGGGTTAAGATCAATTTAAACCACGTGCGAAATATCAAGACACAAATCATGTAATTCTAAAATTACAAAGAAGAAACTACCAGAATAACCTTCGTTTTTTACCGTGATGCAAGAAAGAACAAAAAAAGAGCAGTCGACTCATTCCCACTTCGTTACGATTGCAGAGACATTTTCTTTGTCTTTTTACTCCCTCGCGCTGCGTCGGCAATTTCAGATCAAACATTTGTATGGTAATTCTCTGCCCCAGGGATTGGTTGAAGAGGATGCTGATACGGTTAGCAAATCAAAGATCAGTTTTGCTGACTCCTGACCGGACTATCAATAGAAGGCGCCAGAGAGTGGGATAGGCAGGGGGAGAAAAAATCACATTTGGGATAACAATGAGTTCTTCTTTTGATTAGAGATGGGCCGAAGCTTCGACTTGAGCGAAGCTTGAGGTCTGCTTCGGTTGCTTTGACTTTTTAAAATTTATGGTGTAAATTTTCAGTTTACAACTAGGATAAGTGCACCAGTAGTCAACCACAATGACATAAAACTCTTTATAAATAGTACATTTTTCATTCAAAATCAGATATGACGCATTCACACATTCATATACCTACTTATCCCCAATCATCAACCAGGGGCAGTTAAGTTTTATTGCCCTTTTTTTGAATTAGTAATAAGTCATTTCATTTTGAATGGTGTGCCCGTCATCCAAGTTGGCGATTTTGCTTATTTTTTAGCTAAGAGGACACGTCTTCTTTAAATGCTAATTACTTATTAATTTCCTTCTACTGTGAATTTGAGTAACTTTTAGCTTAATAGAATGTCTAACAGAATGTTTCAATGAAAAAGCAAACTCCTGGTTAGACTCAATTGTTTTTTAAAGCGGTGGCCGACCACTGGGTACAGAATTCTTCTGCATTTCCAATATATCAGGGAAGTGCCCTTTTCATCCTCAGCAGCCAATAGCAGTTGAGGACAAAGAGGGCACTTCGGAAGCTGTAACAGTCGTCGAGAAGAATCTTCCCTGGAAGCTTCGTCAACGCCACTGAAGATGGCCGTCGCAGATGCGGCCGAAACGTTTGGAACGATACCACTCAGACCCCGGCACAACAGCCCGGAATCTTCTAATAATACTTTCAGTTTATTACTGAAACTAGCAATTTTAGTTTATAACTGTGAAATTACTATAATATTAGCTGTATTGTACTCCAAAAACAACATTTATTTTTTACAGTGAAGTCAATGGCTACAATTCAGATTTCCTAGCTTAGAGCTTTATCAAATCCCCCTCAAGCCAAATGCTAATTTTTATAGATACACGAGAACAGCACGATTTCCAAAGCAGGCGACATTTATTGGCGAGTTCGACTGATTAAAAGCATAATTTTGGTTGATTAATGCGGGGCTAATGAGAAACGAATTTCTATTTAGCATTATGCGGATATTATGATGACATAGATGGATGACAGATAATTAAGGGAGCGAAACAATAATGCTGATTTTAGAGAATTATACATTTTATATATCGTTTCAGTGCAGCAAACTTGTTGAAACCAATGAGAAAAAAAATCTTAGTTCTATTTTCAGTTTTAGCTAACTTTTTTACACAAACAATCATAGGCATTGCACACTGCACAGGTTAGAATTGAGTGTACTCTTGAGTGAGAGCAGATTGTAAAGGGTGTTAAGCTTTTAATTAGCTGAAAACTGAAAATTATAATTGAAGTTCATCGTACTGAAAGTAATCAAGAAATGTAAAATGTTGCTAAAACTTAAAACAATATATATATTTTTTTTAATTTATACATAAAAAAAATTTTAAAAAATTCTGATGTAATACACTATTTTTGTTTGGAATTAAAAATAAGAGATATGCAGAGGGAATTCAATTTTCTCGAATCTTAACACAATTAAGAAAACGTAATTAAAGATAATGGTACCAAAAGTAATGAGATATACCTCAAAACGTTGCACTAATTACGCTGATTAAATTGAAAATCTTCGAATAATCTAATAATAGTTTCTTTTTACGAAAACCCGTTTCTGGCATAGAAGAAGATATTCATCGCTTCGCCTTTTATAAAATTTTAATAGTATAACAAAAACGCATTTTAATTAACTTTAGACACGAATTATTCTAATTAGAAATTCTAGCAATTTATGTAATTAAGGAACCAAGTTATAATTCGACAAAACATAATATATTACAGAAAGATTCTTTATGAAAGGAAAAAAAAACTAAACATTACACATGAAAAAAAAAAATTTAAAATTGAGTTGAAATTTTTTTAAAGTGGGAAGGGATTCATAACGCGTATTCATAGAAACAAAATGGTAAGTTATTTGCAAAAGAAAAACAAGGTATAGAAAATTTTGATGTTATAAGCTAAAACATTTGAAAAAACTGACAAGGCAAAGTCCATATCAACTGTATATTTATAAAATTATTTTACAAGTTAAATTTTATTTTTTAATTTATTTTAAAAATATTTATGGAATTTATCACTATTATGGTCTTATTGTTCAATAAAGTGTCAATAACTATTTTCAAGGTATAAAAGAGTGTCAAGTAGTATTTTCAAACTTTCAAAAAAGCCCAAGCAATTCATCTGTACACACTAATACATAGATGCATTAAATTAGGCAATGAACGACATAAATCGAGAAAACATTACTGTTGGTTTGTTTGTTTCAAACGGGTCTGCGCAGTGGATATTAATTATTTGCAGATTTGGTGCATTCCCCGAGACCGACAATCTTTCGTTAATGTGGCACCACTATTGGCGAAAACCATTGCCAAGAGAATTTTCGCGAACTAGATGGAGGCACTTGGGCTCTATTCGATGCGAAACTGCACTAGGAATTTAATTTTGCCAAAATATACTCCAAGCCAAACAAGTACTCGAGGGATCTTTTACATGCCGCATAACTGTACGACTGTTAATGTTCTGCATCTTGAAAATGCACCTATTGGAGCCAGGTTTGATCCGGCGCCTTTGGGCGTGAGAGGCTAACGAAATTGCTGACAATAACTAAATCTAATTCGGGAAATTGAACCAAGTTTTTAATAAATGAGTCACAAAAATAACAATGTTTGAACAAAGTCGAGCACAATTTTGTTTAATTTAAAGTAAAATGCTTAGAAAACTTTTGATGAAATCAAGAAAATCGCTAAAGCAATACCTAGAACGCTCACCTTCGATTTCAAAGTGTGGTCTTTAATCGAGATCAAACAAGATAAATTGCAAAAAGTTTAAAAAAAGAAAAAAAAAAACAGCAACAAATTTAAATTCATGGCTCTTAGCTTTAAAAGGAAGCTATCTAAAGATTTTCAAGATGGGTTCATAAAAGTTGTAAGCTAAGAAAGAGAAGTCCTCTTTAGTTCGTTGCGATTGTAAACCAAGCGAACGAAAACTCTTTTAAGCTTTGTACAGGGTATCTGCTCAACCTGGACTTTTCAATTCCATGACTTTCCCTGACTTTCCATGACTTTTGCGAACTATTTTCCATGACTTAAAAAAAAAAAAAAAAAAAAAAAAAACGAACTCTGCTTTGTTTTTGGAAAATTATGCACTTAATATTCTATCTTGCAAAGCAAATTACCAAACATGGCGACTGCGCTTCACAGCAACAGAAGTCCGTTCGCTTTTGAGGTCAAAAAACGATCTTTTCCTACCGACACCCTCCTCCCCACCGTGCTTGTCGTCAAACGTACTTTCATGTAGCAATGAATTGTCTGTCCATAAATTTTACTGTAAGTTTAGATCCTGATATGAGTGAGGCGAAATCTGACTTCAAAACGGAACTCGTTGAGTTCCTGCCCCTCCCCCTACCTACACGATTCTTTAAAATTCAACATTGTTTTTTAATTTGTTTTTCTTTTGCATAAAACTCCTCCAGAGAAAAAGATTCAAACAAGTTTTAAAAGAAAAAGGAATCAAATGAAGCGGGTAGGGGGGGGGGAGGAGACCAAATGTAAAAGGCAAATCTGCCTATGCCGGGGAAAACACCATCAAAAAAACCATCGTTCAAGGTCATATTTTATCAGATGACGGAGTCCGCGCACATGCGCAGTTACACAAAATTCGCCGCTCACGGTTTTAACGTTGAGAATTCATCTGATTGGTCAACATAATGCAACTTGTTGGAAATTGTAATTGACAAATCAGATTGCACCCAATAACGAAGTAGAATGACGGCGGAAGTGTTTACGTTCTTCCGAGATCGCGGGGAAAATTTCAATCGGTCCGGAGCGCTAAAATCCATGATAAACAGTCAGTTTCCATGACTTTTGGACATTTTTCGCTGAAATCCATGACTTTCCATGACCAATTTCGATCATATTTGAAATCCATGACTTTCCCTGACTTTCCATGGCTTTCCATATGCGCGGACACCCTGTTTGTAGTTTCAGATGGGGAAAGAAAATAAAAGTATATACGGGTCTTAATGGACAAGCCATTTCGGAGTCTGATCCGGCGATAACGGGAACGTGTGTCCTCAACCTAACGTCCGGATGGGAAAGACAAAGAAAGCCCGGGAGAAGTGCCGGATCAGCTAAAGGAAGGATCTCTTTTCGTGGAGATCTTGGGTATATAAAGGAGAGGATTTAGTATGCATCAAGTCAAGAGCAAAATGAAGCAAAGAGAAAAACAAATGTAGCATGGCATTAATGACAGAAAGGAATGATTAAAAAGATCAAAGGGGCATAAAAACAAAAAGGTGCATAGAAAATAAAATAACGTTAAATCAAAGAAAATTTGCAGAATATTGCAAACATGTCTTTCGGTGTTTCAAGAATCCCTTTTTCAATCCGAAAAAGTGGGCTTTTGTGTGTTAAGAAATCCGATAAATGCTTTTATCCGACATCTTTACATCAAAATGCACATATTTTTTAATTGAAAAGGGGTTCCTTGAAACCCCTATTTCAGTGCAAAGAAGTTAGAGTTTGGATATAAAGAAATCCGATAAATGCTTTTATCCCACATCTTTACATCAAAATGTTCACATTTTTGAATTGAAAAAGGGTTCCTTGAAACCCCTTTTTCAGTACTAACAAGTTAGCTTTTGTACGTATACAAAAAACTCGTTTTTCGCCTTTCTTTTACTTTAACGGGAAAATAGGCTAAAAAGGGGTTTCTCGAAACCTCGAGAGCCGTGAATGCAGTAATTTGCAAATTTTGGGCGATTAATCGCACTTTTATCTTTTTTTACTTTTCTGTCAAAGGCATTTAATTTTTTCTTAAAAAGGTACATGTTACATAGTAAATTATTTTACTAAAATAATCGGCTATTAAGTAAGTTATCCTTTTTTTTTTCCAAAATGCAATCGATACACATAGGTGTTGAATATATTGAATGTATAGTACAAGGCTGGCTAGACATGCTTACAAAACTACCAGCAATAACAGATAAACGAATGCAATTTTCCAAATATCCGTGTTCAATTTATCGTTCTCTCTCTCTTTGTTTTGAAATTTTTAGAAAATATTGCAACAATAATTTAAAATTGATCTATGTAATAAATATTAAAATATTATAAATACAAAAAAAAACAAGTATGCAAGCAAATTAAAAAGTTAAAAAAACAATACAAAAACATAAACGACTCAAAAAAAAGATTCAGTTTTCGTGAAAGCACTGAGTATTGTGTACCAAAAATTGCAACTTAAATTTCAGAAATATTCAGGTAAGTAAGATTACTAAGCGGCTTTTCCTAAAACTCAAAATTTCAGGAATCTAAAATTGTTTCCGACTTCCGTTGTTTTTTCTTCTCATGGAAGTCAGAAAATTTTATTCAGAAACTCATGGAAGGTTTTTAGCTATAGTTCAAATAGCCAGCAAACAAAAAACTTTTGTGCTAAACAGAATTTGAATATTAAACGAATTGTAGCATTTTTCCCCACATGCGCAGGATGAACTATTTCGTCATCTGAAATCCACATCGAAAAATACGTTATTTGCTTTAAATATGACAAAAGCAAATTACCTTATTAGGCATTTTTTAATAAATTACAAAACAAAGAACAAAAAAGGAAAAGAAAAAGACCTATTATGAACCTATTATTGATGTTTTACTCATGAATGTTAATGGGAAGAATGAAATGATCCAAAACTTTTTTTTTTTCAAGTAATTGAGAACTCCCCCCCCCCCACCCCCCATGCATGCTATTTTTCTTCAACATATTTTCTCTTAAGACAAAAGATTTTTATTTATTTTGAATAGATTTCCTTTCTTTTAGAAACAATGATACAATTCACTTTAAAATTAAATATTATTAACTTCGTTTATTTAGACTTCAATTGTATTGCCTATTTTTTATTAAAAGTATTCGATTTAATTTAATGACATATTGCTTTGCTTAGAATAAGTTTATACTTTCTTTGCTAAAAACATGAAGGTAATTAACAAACTAATATTTATAATGCATTATTATGCGTTTTTTTTTTCCTTTTGTTTTTCGGTTGTGACAAAAGATCTCACATAGATAACAACATAAAAAGGCAATATCGGAATAAAACAACGATTTCAACAATACATCACATAATTACTGCCCTCAATTTTGCTTCAAATCCATATCGAACAAAGAGAAATCTTAACAATGAATTGTAATTTGAATTACTCGGGCTAAAAGTAAGATTAGTCACTTTTAGAAGATGATTAAAATTTAAAATTACTTTTAGCACTAAACTCGGAATTGTTCAAGCTCAGTTCCTTCACGCTCAGATGGATCCTAAGCAGTCTGCTCCTACATGATTTACTATTAATGCTTCAACTGATATAACTTATATCAAAGCGGGTCTCGGAAACGCGAAATTTTACTACAGAGATTTCGTAAAAGTGTTTGATTCCCCAGTGCGAGATAAATAATTTTACAGTTGTGTGGGCTAAGCTCTCCGGCTCTTGTTTCACAAGGAAGGATTAATGTTTAAATATTAGAATACTCGAAGCCTGTTTCTGCATAAGTTACTCCTGATAACTAAAGTTTGTTTGTTTATTTTTTATGCTGCTACAATCTCGCAATGAAAGATTTTCCGTACAATATGGAACAGTAGGATGTTGCTGTTGTAAGTTAATGAAATCGTGGAACGCATAAGTTTATAACCTTTAACTTCCCACTGTAGCATTTCTGCAACGTATGATTTTTTTTTTTTTTTAATATACACGGCAAAAAAATGTACTGTTGTTTTTACAGTATAATACGGCAGCCGAAGTTCCAATTTAAAACTAAAAAGCACAGTAATAAATTGTAAAATTAGCAATTTAACAGTTTCTTACTGTAAAGTTAAAAATTTTAGTTTATTGCTGTAAAATATACATTTGATAACTTAAAAATATAAATTTCAACAATTTCAATTGTCAGAACTACCCTTAAAGTTGCTAATTCAACAATCCGAACTATTTATTATCCGAACTAGGGCCGGCTCGGACAATCGGTACTCTACCGTAATTACAAAACAGTCTGTATTAAGACACTGCAACTTGATTTCCATAAAGGAGATAACGTTTTAATTCATATTTTCAGCAAATGCTATTTCACAATATTTTTCAAAACGCTATTAAACAATACTAATATAAACTATTAATAGAGAGAAATTAAGAGACATAATAGTTACAAACGAATGAAAACGTGATTGATGAAACACGCATTCACATTTGTCATAATACTGAAATACTAAACAGTAAATGTCAACAATATCCCCAGAGAGCCGTTTCGTAAATTAATTAATGGTTAACAAAATGTCAAGCAATTTGAGTACTTTGAATTACGACCGTCATAGCGAAATCGTCATTAATTTTCGTGAAGCCATTAAGCATCAATGTGACGGATCCCCATTACAGCAATTACTTTCATTAAAAAGTTTATTATTTTAAACAATAAATGCAGAATTTCCGACTAGAGAGTAGGAAAAAAAAGTATGTAAATACAGTTTTGCAGCAGTTTTCGATATCATTTAAATCATATTCAATTGTTATTATTAGGGCAAGTTAAAACAAGTTTAACTGCACAGCAAAAAGGAACAAATGAGAAATTTGTTCGAAAAATGATAGTACGTAAAAAAGGAATAACTTTCGTTGAAATATTATTTTTCATTTTTGGCAGTCATTTTGTACTTTCAAAATTTTCACCTTTTGTGGAAAATTTTCACCTCAAAAAATCATGGGTAAAGTGAAAAACAAATATTTTTGTTATGAAAAATTTTCTATTCGACGATTAACATTTTTTTTCAACAAAGAAATGCGTAAATAAACAAAAAAAAATTATTAATAATAAAAAATAAACGAGTTAGTAAATAAATGAAGAAATTAATTGATTAATTAGTGAGAGAAAATAAATGAATGAATAAGTAAACTAAATGAACTATTTCACTTTGCCCCGAGTGCACTTGACAAATTACATTGAACATTAAAAAAAAAAAAAAAGCCTAATATAAACAAAATAAGGACTGCTCTGGATACCGGTAGATCTCAATTGATAGTTTAAATAATAATTAAAAACATTTTATTATTTTATAATAACAAGAAATATTTTTGAAAAACCGCAAATATTACAATAAAGGTATACAATTTTGAAAATGGCTTGTACGGCTTTTTTTTTTCGTTGCTCATTAGAGCTACTTATTTTTTGACAGGAATCAACTATATCACTAGAAACTTAATAAAAATATTGCTAGAGATGTGACGTTGTAAACTGTGTAAATATTTAATATTTCACTTTGCCCCACATTCATAAACATCAGAAGAAAAACTTTACAATAACTTTTTTTTTTTAATATATACGTATAAATAATGAAACAATAGTTACTTTAACTAAAAATTTTGACAAAATGGTTAACTCTTCTTAAGAAGACTAAATAAAGAAAAGACTAAATACGAAGATTAAATAAAGAAATTAAAAAAAAAATCTGGTATGGGTCCCACACTACTTCCTTTTACGTGTAAATTTCTTTGTAGATGCCTTAGTGTTAAAATAGTGCTAGGAGTGAGCAAGATAGCAATTTGAACATTTACACCCCTAGTTTGCCACGAAACAATGAAAACAAATGTTTTACAATGATTCATTTTCTAAATATCGCCGATTTTAACATCATTCAGTGGATTTTTCACGAAATATCGCCAATAGCGCCAAATTGAACCCAAATTAAAAAAATATTTTTTCGCCAAATTTGTCGCCAACTTGGCGATATGTCGCCAAGTTGGCGTCAAACACTTGGCGACCAAAAGCTTGGCGACATATCGCCAAGTGATCGCGCCAATTCATATCACTTGAGTCTGCATTGAAATTAACACTGATTTACCCCAAAAAGGGGGTAAAACACCCCCTTGGGAACATTCAAATGCAACCACAAGGGGAGGTGCACAACTAGACCATCCTCAGAGCCTACATACCAAGCTAGAAGCTTCTATGGCATTTAGTTTTTGAGTTATGCGACCCACATACGCACATACAGACGTCACGAGAAAACTCGTCGTAATTAACTCGGGGGTGGTTGAAAATGATTTTTCGACTGGTTATATGTTGACAGGTACATATGCACATGCTGACAGGTCGAAAAAACGACTCAACATTCATTCAAGGGTGAGCAAATCAAAATTTAGATTTGAGTGATTTTTTTTTTTCGCGATCACAATACTTCCTTTACTACGTAAAAGGAAGTAAAAAGAGGGGGAATTAACAAATCTTATTTTGAAAGAAACCCTTGACTTAGCCAAAGAAATTTTTTTGAATTTACTACTGGAAATCAAAAAAAAAAAAAAAAAAACTTTATAAAGCCACAAAAAATCGGACAAAATTAATGCAAACATTCGTCACCGAAAGCTGGATGAACACATCAAAGCAAAAAACAAATAAATAAGTTGCTCAAAGATGTCAGGTTTCCAGACAAACCAAGAACATCTCACGAGAAACACGAAACGCTCCTTAGCCTCATGACAAAGTGCTCATTAAATTTGGTAGGAAGCATGTCACATTCTATCATGCTGGAAGCTGGGTAATCTAATTAGGGCTGAACGCAACTATTAATCAGCCGAAAAGAAGTGAAGTGGTTCATTGAATTGGAGTTGTAGTGTTTGCCGAAACGGGAAGGTGAGTTTTTGCACAAGCAAAACAAACCGCATTTTTCGGAAATTTTAATTAAAATAACTTTGCTAAAGCGTGCCATCAAGCTTGGAGACAGTATTCATATTTTCAAACGCAAGATGGAAAACATTAAAAATGAGGTCTATAGAACAAGGCGTTCAAGTTTAATAAAATCATTTAACCCTTAAAATCGTATGCTGCATTTATTTTATACCATCCATTGTTATTTTTTATTTTTATTTTTTTCAGTGCAAACATTAAAGCAGTGTTAAAAGAAATAAGAAAAGGTAATTTCATTCATTATTTCGCTCAGAAATTTACTACCTCCAGAAACTATTACGGCTTAAAATAAAATACATTTATAAACAAGAAGTTCTGTCAAGAACTAAACGAGCCTACTTTCCCGTACATCGATATCGGCATTCTAGCATCTGATCAATATTCTATTAATTATCTGAAACTGAAAATTATGTCAAACATACCTTTATAGCACTTAAAGCTGATTTCTAAAAGCAAAATATACCCCTCTCATCAGATGAAATAGACACGTAAAAAGTAAATAAACGAGTCAATAAAGTTTTGTCGCACCATTTAAAGAACGTAACTGTCATAGTTCTTCCGTAGAAAAATTCCACAACCGTTTTCAAAAGAAAAAAAAAATAAATAAAAGAACAAAGAACATCAAAACACATTTAATCAAAGAAAGAAAAAAAATCGTTATAAAATGTCTCGAATTTCATTTTTAATCCGTTGCCAGTTAATAAATATAAATAAAGAATAAAATGCTCTCGTGAATGAAAAATTTTTGTTAACAAAAAAAATCGTCTGCCAAAAAAAAAAAAAAAACAATAGTTATAAATTAAACAAAACAAATAAATAAATAAACAAAAAATCGTCTGACAAGTCAGTCCTTTTTTCTGAGCCTGCATTTCCGCCATGTTTGCGTTGTCGGAAAAGGAATCAGAGTCCTCACAGAAGATTATTCAGAAAAGTACTTTACAATACATTATTTAACAAAACCATTTTCTTGCAAAGTTAGTTTGAAGGAAATCCGCCTTGAAGTTCAGAATCAACATTCAATTTAAATTTCTCCGTAGGCGCTCATGTTAACATTTTTTCTGAACGGTTCATCATTGAACGAAAAATGGTTCAAATTGAAAAGTGAAATATAGGAATGAACCTCTCCAAAATCTTTCGAACAAAAAAAAGTTTATTCAATTCGGACGGTTCACGAAAAAGTTATTAGGTGGGGAAAGGTTGTTTGAACGGTTCAATGTTGAACGAAAAAAATGTTCAAATTGAAAATTTAAATACGGTAATGAAGCATCCTTGCCGAGATCTTTTAAACAAAAAAAAGTTTGTTTAAATCGGACTGTTCATTCAAAAGTTATTAGGTGTGAGAGCTTGTTTGAACGGTTCAATGTTGAACGAAAAATTGTTCAAATCGGAAGTTTAAAAACGGGAATGAAGTATTCTTGATAAGATCTTTCGAACAAAAAAAAGTTTATTCAATTCGGACGGTTGACTTAAAAGTTATTAGGTGGGGAAAGGTTGCTTGAACTGTTCAATGTTGCACGAAAAATTGTTCAAATCGGAAATGTAAATACGGGAATGAAGTATCCTTGATAAGATCTTTCGAACAAAAAAAAGTTTGTTCAAATCGGACTGTTCATTAAAAAGTTAGTATCGCGAGGCAGGTTGTTTGAACGGTTCAAAGTTGAACCAAAAATTGTTCAAATCGAAAAATCAAATATGGGAATGAGCTGTACTCGCCGAGATCTTTCCAACAAAAAAAAATTTGTTCAAATCGGAATGTTCAATCAAAAATTATTAGGGGGGGACAGACAGACCGACCGACCGACCGACAGACCGACACACAAATTCTCCATCTCAATACCCTACTTTCAAATTTTTATTTTTTCGATATTCATTTTACCTTTTTATTTCTTTTTGGCTTTTTTTTAACTTGGCGATATTTTTTGGACTTGGCGATATTTTTTGGGCTTGGCGATATTTTTTGGGCTTGGCGATATTTTTTGGACTTGGCGATATTTTTTGGGCTTGGCGATATTTTTTGGGCTTGGCGATATTTTTTGGACTTGGCCATATTTTTTGGGCTTGGCGATATTTTTTGGGCTTTGCGATATTTTTTGGACTTGGCGATATTTTTTGGGCTTGGCGATATTTTTTGGGCTTGGCGATATTTTTTGGGCTTGGCGATATTTTTTGGGCTTGGCGATATTTTTTGGGCTTGGCGATATTTTTTGGACTTGGCGATATTTTTTGGACTTGGCGATATTTTTTGGGCTTGGCGATATTTTTTGGACTTGGCGATATTTTTTGGGCTTGGCGATATTTTTTGGGCTTGGCGATATTTTTTGGGTTTGGCGGTTCACTTAAAAGTTATTAGGTGGGGAAAGGTTGCTTGAACGGTTCAATGTTGAACGAAAAATTGTTCAAATCGAAAATGTAGATACGGGAATGAAGTATCCTTGAAAAGACCTTTCGAACAAAAAAAAGTTTGTTCAAATCGGACTGTTCATTCAAAAGTTAGTATCGCGGGACCGGTTGTTTGAACGGCTCAAAGTTGAACCAAAAATTGTTCAAATCGAAAAATCAAATATGGGAATGAGCTGTACTCGCCGAGATCTTTCCAACAAAAAAAAGTTTGTCCAAATCGGAATGTTCATTCAAAAGTTATTAGGGGGGACAGACAGACGACAGACCGACAGACCGACCGACACACAAATTCCCCATCTCAATACCCTACTTTCAAATTTTTAATTTTTCGATATTTATTTCATTTTTTTGTTTCTTTTTGCCTTTTTTTACTTGGCGATATTTTTTGGACTTGGCGATATTTTTTGAACTTGGCGATATTTTTTGGACTTGGCGACATTTTTTAGATGCATTAAGCCAATTTTAATGCTTTTTTCGTCTCTTTTATTTTTAACGGGAAAGTAGGCTAAAAAGTATTCTGAAACAAGAACGAGAACTAGAAAATATAAGAAGCAAACCATACCAATAAGATTCTCACAACTTTTCGATTTACCTGACAGTTATCGAAATAAAGTTGAGTATTTACAGATTTCTATTCTAGCTGATTCATAGTAATGGAGAAAGCTACAAAGGCAAACAGACTGAGTTGAAGACATAGGTGTAGAAAGATATAGACATCGACTAAAATAATTTTTATGGCACCAAAAAATATACTTAAGTAGCAGCCGAATACGGCAATCTTGACATGAAAAGGTGAATGGCAAAAAAAACGGGAATCACTTAGCCGCCAAAGAAGGCTAGTTCATCAATAAAATCTATCCAGCTACACTGCAAAAAAAATGATGTGTTGTTTTACAGGATAATACTGGCAGGTGTGATTGTGAGTTCATGAAAAAATACCTGAAAGTTTCAAAGAGAAAAATGTGGAGGGGGGGGGGCGTTTTTTAAAACCAAGGTTCCTATTACTTAAGCACACCTAATTTTATAGTTAGACATACATAATAAATAATTGCCTTTCATATAAGCAAACAAGACACATTTCATATATTAGATTAGTTTCACATAGTTTTTGATCAAAATATTATGCATGCATTTAATTAAATTGTAAATGAGGAAAATAAAGTTACTTTTGAGCGGGAGTTTTACAAATTATCTCCAAAAATATACATAAATAAAAATATATTTCATTTATTTGTCTCCTAAATAAGGGTAATAAGCATCGAAAATGAGAGAAATTTGATTCTTATATCGGATGCAAATCGATTACATTGTTTAAAATGAAGGCACCAAAATAGAAAAAGATGCAAATAAAATAATTTATAAAAGTAAAAAAAAAATAGAATAGCATTTTTACATTTTTATTCGATGAATATTATTAATAATTATCGGTATAATCACCGAAAATTCTAAAAAGCAAAAAAAAAAAAAAATATATATATATATATATATATATATATATATATATATATATATATATATATATATATATATATATATATATATATATATATATATATATATATATATATATCTAATATATAAAATTCTCATGTCACAGTTTTCGTTGCCATACTCCTCCGAAACGGCTTGACAGATTTTGATGAAATTTTTTGTGCTTATCCAGTATCTTTGAGAATCGGCCAACATCTATTTTTCATCCCCCTAAATGTTAGGGGTAGTCCACCCCTAAATTTTTTTTGTTCGCACATAACATCTGATCTACTGAACTAAAACAATATGTGTTATCGTAAATCCTTACTTCAATGAGCGACCCGATGGTCAAGTGGTTCTGCGCGTCAGATTGAAGTTCCTGATGGAATGAGATCGAATCCAGGCCCGCAAGGATTTTTTCGAACAGCTGCATGGTTTTTTTTTTTTTTTTTTTGAATGATTTTAATGATTGTAATGTCCTTATGCAGGTACATCCCCTCATGGGGATCTACCCCATATTTTTTTATAGTACAAAATGAGTTTTGGTCGGATCTTTGTTAAAATTGGCAATGGGGTCCTTCGATGCTGTAGAATTTTCTTATGGACGTTTGCGCCATTTTTGGGGGCTTTGAATCGATTGTGGCAATAAATGGTTTTTGATTTGCGGCACTTATATTATTTTTTCAAAAATTATATACACTATCAATTATATTATGTTAATTTTTGTACCTTTATAAAATTCTGTATTTTATACCTTGCATTTACGTCAAATTCAAGGTAAAATTAAAAGTCAAAAATTCTGAAGAAGATAAATATATGTTAAAAATTAAAGTAACTATTTTTTGTGATTTTCATATTGGTTGTTACCAAAAAACATCATTACAAACAAATAAAACGTATCAAACACCATGAGTGTTGAGTTATTAGGCAAAATCTGCTGTATAAAGTTTTTTTTCACTGCGAGAGGGGGGGGGGCGGGTATGAACGACCATTAAAGTGACACAAATTTTTAACAAATAAAGGTTGGATCGAGAATTATCTTGCTTCGTAATTCGAACCCGACCCGGCTGTGCAACGGTACGCTATTAGTCATTCAAAAATTAATGAAAAATGTGATCGAAGCCAGGATTTTAACTGGCAAGTTCAGAGGTGAAAATATACTCATACCACGGATTCCTATTATACCTACAGATGTGCCAATTCAATTCAAACGTATTCAGTTTCCGATTAGATTGGCATTTGCAATGACTATCAACAAATCCCAAGGTCAAACGATGTCTGTTTGTGGCTTAGATTTGAGAACACCATGTTTTTCACACGGACAATTATACGTGGCATGCTCTCGAGTGGGTAAACCATCCAGTTTGTTTGTGTTAGCTAAAGATGGACTAACAAAAAATATTGTTCACGCTATAGCATTAAGAGATTGATATTGTTTAATAGTGTTACTGGCGTAATTGTTTAATTAATGATAGATAATTTTAAGGACTAAATTATAATAACTTAAAAATAATGTTTGCCTTTTGTTATTTTATATTCCCTCATCGTTCACAGCGCTCCATGCTTATTTCACGCATATACCACATTCTTACATACATACAATATACACATTCTACCATACATACATACATACTTACAATAAGTAAGCTATTTTTTGTCTACACTAGAAATTACTAGGAAATTATTTATATGGCAAAACAACGTTTGCCGGGTCAGCTAGTATATATATATATATATATATATATATATATATATATATATATATATATATATATATATATATCGGAGGTGGGAAGATAAAAGCATAATTAAAAATATTTTATTTCCGGTATTTTCGATCATCGGTATTTTCGATCATGAAAATACCAGAATCAATCATGAAAATACTGGAACACGATCACCCTTGCTGGCAGCCGAGGTTTCAATTTAAAACTGTAAACTGCACAGAAATATACTGTAAAACCAACAATTTTAGTCTTTTTTACTGTTAGAAATTTTACATTTTATTGCCCTAAAATTTAGCTGTGTTATACTGTAAAAACAACAGAATAATACTGGCAGCAGAGGTTCCAGTTTAAAACCGTAAAATGCACGGTAATAAACTGTAAAATTAACAATTTTACAGTTCATTACTGTAAAATTAGCTATTTTTACAGTTTATTACTATAAAATTAGCTGCATTATACTGTAAAAACAACATTCATTTTTTACAGTGTACGTGTAAAACTAAATTAGTATTTTTTTGTATGTAGAGTCAATCCCCCTGTGCAACTCTTCAGAGACGAATGTGCAACTAACACATTTTTTTAAATAAAATGCAAGACAATTTTTTTCCAAAGCAACGTAATATAACATGTTATACAATATTTGTAGACAAAAACAATATTTCGAATCGTCCAACTTTTCACAATGCAGGCGAAATTTTGATCAGCGTAGAATTTTTCCTTCGCGTGCTGAGAATAAAACTGCGGGAATGCTTATGAAATTCAATACAGCGGCAGAAATTACACCAGATGCATAGAAAAGCTACTAGTACGTGACTTCGCCTAGGAAAGGTTGTTACAAATTCGTATTGCGGCTAGGCAAAATTGCTTTTCTTCGGCTTTCTTTCTTTCAATATCACAGACCGAAAATTTTAACTGAATTTCGGATTTTTTTAGAGATGCTTTGATTGGCATTCCAAAAAGCAGGGGAAGCAGTATAAGGATATTATGTATCTTAGCGTTTCTCCTGGCATTTCAAAGCTGAAGAATGAAATTCAATAAATACCCACAACAAACTGTCTGAAAGTGTTGTTATAGGTTTGTGTTTAAGTGGCAGTGTGTTGTGTTATTTGCTAAACTTATAAGTAATATGCAGCTTTAAAACATCCTCTTAAATTTCATTCATTTCATTCTTTCAAAATAAAGTTAAATCCAAGTAAAATATTTGCAGCATAAATACAGCCAATATTTTTACATGTGCTCTTTTTTATTTATTTTTTTTCTTCTGAGAAATTTTAATTACTTTTGTGAAAATACGATTTTGGACATTTAAAGAAAAAGAACTGATGTAGAAAGACGAACAATGTTGTAAAATATAATTTCAATAATTCTGCTTTATTAGTAAATTTAACTCATTTTGTTAGAGTGATACGCAAAACGGAGGATAAACAAAGAGGCATTGTTCCTACATAAAATTTAGTTACAGTGGCGTTTTAGGGCTGCGGATTTGACAGATTGGTTATGAGTAACCAGTCGGAGCAGAAGTTAGTAAATCTCTAGGAGCTAGGGTCAGTCATTTCCTTTACCCCAAATTGACAGCCTCAGAAGATAACAACAATACGAATAAAAAGTTAAATTCACCACTTTTAAGGTTTATAAAATTTTCAGTTAACTAAAAGGATGCATTTTGAAGACGTTTCACGACACCATTATTGCTAAAAGCTGTTGAGCAGACTTTTAAACTTCCTTAAATCAGTCCAAAATTGCTACAAGAACTTTTTTCAAATTTCATGAAAACGTTCGTCAAAATGTAACTAAGCAGACGTTGAAACAAAATGATGGCCATTAATTGTCTGGAGAAGGTAAAACGGGGGGAACGCTGCAAAACGCTAGACAAACATTGTCTGAAAAGAGGGATCAAATTTTAGGAAATGAAACAGCTTTACAGTTTAGATTAAAAAAAATGAAAACTAATGCAGGAGAGTTGACACGTGCAACAAAATACCACTTGTTGTTGAGCCAAATACTTACATCAAAGAGTTTAAAACTCTGGGAGAAAGAAAGAAAAAATGAAGACATGGAAAACTCATTATGGGGATAAAAGGGTCGGAACGATTAAAGCTTTATAAAAGAAAAACAAGAGAGAAATTTTGAAACTGCTGATGTTAGTATAAATATCACAAACAAGGGAAAACTTTTAGAAGGTTTAATTTAACTTGGGGTGATTTCTTTTTTTGAAAGATAAAAGCACAAGAATAAAATTTAAAGTTGAAGCTATTGCGAAGTGTACAATAAAAAGGATTTTTCACATACTTCATAAGAAACCTCTGAAAAATAAATTAAAATTTATAACAGAGAAAGTACTGTTTATTAACTGAATATTAGACATATAAATGACTTATTTACTTATTTATTAATACGGATTTTTCTTGATTTTCCGGAGAGGGAAAGGTTCTGAAAATGATACAGTGGTTAGAAAAATATCCAATGACCAGGATTGGCAAGGTTTTGGACAGAATGGTAAAAACCACAGTTTAAACCATGGTTTAAACCGTCCTGTCCAAAACCCCTGTGTCCAAAACTGTCCTAAACTGTCCAAAATTACATTTTTAGTACAATTTTATATTTTGAACAAATATCAAAAGCACAAAATTATACTTGAAGTTAAGACTTAATTTATTTAATGTAAACATTTAACTATATACATAAAAACATATATAAGATTTTCAGCTGATACTAATCTAGCTACTTAAAAGTTACTATTCTTCATTAAAAATGAATTAGTTCTCACCTAATATATAAAATTCTCGTGTCACAGTTTTCGTTGCCATACTCCTCCGAAACGGCTTGACCGATTTTGATGAAATTTTTTGTGCTTATCCAGTATCTATGAGAATCGGCCAACATCTATTTTTCATCCCCCTAAATGTTAGGGGTAGTCCACCCCTAAATTTTTTTTTGTTCGCACATAACATCTGATCTACTGAACCGATTTGGACGATTTTTTTTTAATCGATAGGAGATGGTGTAACTTAGGTATCATGTACTCATATGACAATATTTGTTCACTCGAAAAAAAGTTATGATAGAAAAACTAACATTTCATGTCATTTAAAACAATATGTGTTATCGTAAATCCTTACTTCAATGAGTGACCCGGTCAAGTGGTTATGCGCGTCAGGTTGAAGTTCCTGATGGAATGAGATCGAATCCAGGCCCGCAAGGATTTTTTCGAACAGCTGCATGGTTTTCTTTTTTTTGAATGATTTTAATGATTGTAATGTCCTTATGCAGGTACATCCCCTCATGGGAATCTACCCCATATTTTTTTATAGTACAAAATGACAGTTTTGGTCGGATCTTTGTTAAAATTGGCAATGGGGTCCTTCGATGCTGTAGAATTTTCTTATGGACGTTTGCGCCATTTTTGGGGGCTTTGAATCGATTGTGGCAATAAATGGTTTTCGATTTGCGGCACTTATATTATTTTTTCAAAAATTATATACACTATCAATTATATTATGTTAATTTTTGTACCTTTATAAAATTCTGTATTTTATACCTTGCATTTACGTCAAATTCAAGGTAAAATTAAAAGTCAAAAATTCTGAAGAAGATAAATATATGTTAAAAATTAAAGTAACTATTTTTTGTGATTTTCATATTGGTTGTGACCAAAAAACATCATTACAAACAAATAAAATGTATCAAACACCATGAGTGTTGAGTTATTAGGCAAAATCTGCTGTGTAAAGTTTTTTTTCACTGCGAGAGGGGGAGGGTATGAACGACCATTAAAGTGACACAAATTTTTAAAAAATAAAGGTTAGATCTCCAATTATCTTGCTTCAAAATTTTCACCCGGCCCGGCTGTGCAACGGTACGCGATTAATCATTCAAAAATTAATGAAAAACGTGATCGAAGCCAGGATTTTAAATGGAAAGTTCAGAGGTGAAAATATACTCATACCACGGATTCCTATTATACCTACAGATGTGCCAATTCAATTCAAACGTTTTCAGTTTCCGATTAGATTGGCATTTGCAATGACTATCAACAAATCCCAAGGTCAAACGATGTCTGTTTGTGGCTTACATTTGAGAACACCATGCTTTTCACACGGACAATTATACGTGGCATGCTCTCGAGTGGGTAAACCATCCAGTTTGTTTGTGTTAGCTAAAGATGGACTAACAAAAAATATTGTTCACGCTATAGCATTAAGAGATTGATATTGTTTAATAGTGTTACTGTCGTAATTGTTTAATTAATGATATATAATTTTAAGGAATAAATTATAACAACTTAAAAATAATGTTTGCCTTTTGTTATTTTTATATTCCCTCATCGTTCACAGCGCTCCATGCTTATACCACATTCTTACATACATACAATATACACATTCTACCATACATACATACATACTTACAATAAGTTAGCTATTTTTTGTCTACACTAGAAATTACTAGGAAATTATTTATATGGCAAAACAACGTTTGCCGGGTCAACTAGTAAATTTATATTATTTTATTTTTAATGTTAGCTAAACTTCTTTTAAATATAGATGCAAATGAGGGTGTTCAAAAGGTACAATAATCGACTTAAATGCAAAAAATCAGTTTTGCAACTAATTAAAAAGATACACAACATTTGAGAATGTTACAGCGACATTTACTGAATATTTAATTATTTCATAAAATATTAGGAATAAATTTAAAAGTAGTACAATTCAAAAAAAAATATGTATATACATATGTACACATTAGTAATCTGGTTCAATTGGTCCTCTTAACATCCGATAGCACACGACCAGTTTAGCTGCCGTATTTAACTGTAAACGATTAAATGACAAAAGTGACATTTCATAATCAGACACTAAATCATTACTGATCCTTGGAAAATGTTGATAACTTTTTCTAAATATTTGCAAGCTAGGATGTTTTTTTTTTTTTTCTTGAGGAAGTATATACACATATGAAGGGCTCGGGTGTAAAAAATGGTAACTAGCATTTCAAAAAATAAAAACTTTTTCTTTTAAATATGGATTTATTGCTTCGAGACATTATCGTAGCAAGTTTTTCTATTTAAAAAATGAAGTCGGTACATTGATTAAGTGCTGTGTGTCTCGGGTATATTTAATTACATTATTACAAGTGATTTTTGTTTCTTTAATTTGAAACAATACGTCTTTTCGAGTTTGTCAGATACCACTATTTACGCCCGAGCCCTTCATATATATATATATTGTTAGAAACCAAATACACAGTATTAGAAACAAAAATAGCAAAATTTTCTTGAGTAGTGAAAAACATTTTATCATCAGTTTATTATTCTTCAATCTAAGGTTTAAAAAATTATTTGAACATCACTGAACACATTATTGTAAAGAAACCACAAAAGACTTCAGTTTTACACATTTTGAGTTACAAATGGAGCTGAAATTATCTGCTTCAAGACTTTTTTTGACAGTATTACCAATTCCTATTTTATGAAATTTTTATGCAGTGGAGTTATGAGTAAATTGTTCATTTTTTAACGTATATACAAATTACTAATATAATTAAATATTGTCAAATTTTAATTAATTACAACTAATTAACACTAAGAAACTAAGATGTATGCATTATCAATATTACAGCAAATAGAAATTAGTCAGCTTAAAACCCTTTTGCTATGCTTTAGACAGTTTAAGACACTTTTGGACAGTTTAAGACACTTTTGGACAATTTTCGACAGTTTTGGACAGTAAAACCCACCTGTCCTGTCCAAAACCAGTTTTGGACGTCCAAAACCCCAACCCTACCAATGACACAAACATACAATCCAGTAACTATTTTTAAACAAAGAACAAGATAAAGTACAATATTCGAAGCCTAAAAACATTCCACGTACTTCTGGGGAAAAAAACTAACTCATAAATTATGAAGGTTAATATTGCACATATGTTACTTCAGAATGCAACAAATGTCTAAAAAGAAGCTTATTCGTTCAATTGAATTTGGCTGTTAAATCTGGGATTTGGAGTATGTTCTAAAATTAATTTAGATTTCAGTTTCATTAAAATTTAAAATTAACTAGTAGACGCATACCTTTCAACACAGTTTAATAAAGGTTCACTTAGTGGGTGCTGAGCAAAAAATGGAACCATAATAAAGAACATATTCTATTTCACACTCAAAATTGATTAGAGTAGTCATGTGAAATTAGATTACAGTACTGAGTTTACCATAGATACAACTTGCTACTGCTATTTGTAAATAAATAGTCTGTTACACATTTTCTATTAATTTATTATCGTCTGTGTTTTATAATTCATTAATATTATTTAGTCACATTGTATTTATTGATTTTTATTGTTTAGAATGGCAACGCTAAAAAATGGAGGAATTAGAATGTAAGGTGAATGTTATTTTTCTCGCTTGTTTTTAACTGGGCCTTTTAACTGAGACTTTTAGTGTTTATTTTATTTGTCAAAGAAAAGAAAAATTGTACATTTTAAAATTCTGAAGAGATGAAATGAAGCCACAAAGTTACTTTGAAATTTATTTGTCTCCAAATAATTCTTAGAACAATTGTATAATGTTCGTCTTAATTTGAAAGAAACAAAGGGAAGTTTGACAGCGGAACTGAAACATAATCCTTCATTTTACACCATTGATAAACTCCTCGTTGGTTTCATAATGAACAAAACACCATAATATGCATTATTACACACCGAACACTATTTAAAGGGAACGATAAAAGCATATGAAGAATAGAGAGATTTAAAAATGGTTGCTATCAAGTAAACAATAAGAAAAAAAAGCGGCAAAATTAAAAGCTATGTTAGCGTGTTTATTAACAAAAGGGAAGGAAAACAAAGAAAAGAATTTTTCCAGATTAGCTTAAGGTAGAAATCGAGAAACCTTGTAAAAGATAAAACCAGGTTTAAGGTCAGCGAAAAATATCCTTTTTAAAAGTTTTATCCAAAGGCAAGAATGCTGTTATTGTTCTGGTACCGGCAATTTAATGTGAGATAAACTCTTGTATAAAAGAACTTTAATTAATGACGCGAAACTTCAGCGCATTTTTTGAAATGAATAGCTTAAACTTTTATGCAGCGTTGAAAATAATTTTTCGACAGCTCAACTATTTGAAGACAAAATGTTTGAAAACTTATTTGAGGTAAAATTTTTTAAAGTTTTCGTAATTATGTTAAAAAACTAATGATTACATTTTCCACGGTTTAAAATGCGTAATATTTATTTTAGAAAAGCAGCAAATTTTAACATCGACAACCAAAACGATTCAGCATTTTTAAAAGTAAGAAAAACATGTTTAACAAGAAGTTCTGTCAAGAACTAAACGAGCCTACTTTCCCGTACATCGACATCGGCATTCTAGCATCTGATCATTATTCTCTTGATTATCTAAGACTAAAAATTATGTCAAACATACCTTTTTAGCACTTGAAGCTGATTTCTAAAAGCAAAATATACCCCTCTCATCAGATGAAATAGACACATAAAAAGTAAATAAATGAATAAATAAAGTTTTGTCGCACCTTTTAAAGAATGTAACTGTTACAGTTCTTCTGTAGAAAAATTCCTCAATTGTTTTCAAAAAAAATTAAAAGTACAAAGTACATCAAAACACATTTTATCAAAGAAAGAAAAAAAAAAGAAAAAAAAACTCGTCCGTTAATAAAATGTCTCGAATTTCACTTTTAATCCGTTGCCAGTTGTTAAATATAAATAAAGAATAAAATGCCCTCGTGAATGAAACATTTTGTTACAAAAAAAAATCGTCTGCCAAAAATAATAATAATAATAAATTCAATAAAACAAATGAATAAATAAACAAAAAATCGTCTGCACAGTCAGTCATTTTTTTTTTTCGGACTGTTTACTCAAAAGTTATTAGGGGTGACAGCTTGCTTGAGCGGTTCAATGTTGAACGAAAAATTGTTCAAATCGGAAATGTAAATACGGGAATGAAGTATCCTTGAAAAGTTCTTTCCAACAAAAAAAAGTTTGTTCAAATCGGACTGTTCATTAAAAAGTTAGTATCGCGGGACCGGTTGTTTGAACGGCTCAAATTTGAACCAAAAATTGTTCAAATCAAAAAATCAAATATAGGAATGAGCTGTACTCGCCGAGATCTTTCCAACAAAAAAAAGTTCGTCCAAATCGGAATGTTCATTCAAAAGTTATTAGGGGGGGACAGACAGACCGACAGACCGACCGACAGACCGACACACAAATTCCCCATCTCAATACCCTACTTTCAAATTTTTAATTTTTCGATATTCATTTTACCTCTTTATTTTTTTAACTTGGCGATATTTTTTGGACTTGGCGATATTTTTTTTAACTTGGCGATATTTTTTGGACTTGGCGATATTTTTTAGATGCATTAAGCTACTTTTAATACTTTTTTCGTCTTTCTTTTATTTTTAACGGGAAAGTAGGCTAAAAATGATAATATTTTTTATTGCAATGTTTGTATGGCAACACTAATTAAACCAATATATGCAATAATTCAATTGGAAGGATTGAAAGCCTTATACAAAAGAATTTGAAATTATCAGCGTAAAACTAACTTCAAACACAGAAAATGATGCCTACCTGGTGACAACAGTTATGAAAGGAAATCACAGATCAAAATAAATTTGTACTTCGCTTATCCTTAAATATATTTGCACAACCTTTACTCAACAAAATGCCAATACATGGCCGAAAAATAATAAACTGAACCCCATAGGTTCTTTTTGCCTTTCTTTTTTTTTAAGTAGGTGAAGATAATTATTGTGGGTAAAACGCGCATATTATTTTATTTCCATTAAATGTTAAAATTATAATTCCTTCGTTCCCAATTAGTAGCTACTTTTAGGTCGAAAATCGTGCCCCAAATCAGTTGCTACGTTTGAATACTTTTGTACTAAATACTCAAACTAATTACTTCATTTAACCTTTTTTCTGATTATTTAGGGTGATAAGCTGTTAATCATTAGCTCATCAAGCATTCCCCTCAACCCTCTTTAAACACAAAACAAAAATCCAAGGTTCGCCGCCATATGTGTGATAGCGAAAACCATAATTTGAATTCAAAATGTCAAAATTGAAATTAATTTAATTCTTTCTTTTTTTATGATTCAGTCGAGAGATGTTTAAAAAGATTAGTTGCAACTAAAATTTGCAGTTCATTAACAGAGCACGATGCTGTATGCACAAATGGATTTTAAGAAAAATAAATAAAATAGAACTTTAAATTGAAGGAGGTAAAAACAATAGAAACAAAAAAGAAAAAGACAGTGGAAGAAAACGTGCAGAAAACTTCAGACCGAAGGAGGGAGAGAGAAGATAAAAATTGATCAGAGTAAGAAGTTTAAAACAAAACGAGGTTCCCCAAAGTTTTTCCTACTTGTATTCAACAACAAGAAGGGGCTTAGGATGAAGACTGATCTGGGAGTTGAGTGAAAGTATTCCGTGAAATCTAGATTGAGGCTGAAGCAGAAGATTTCCGAAGAAGTAACAGGAAAAGAACAATTTCCGACTTTATTTGGTAAAGGAATGAAGTCAGGAAAGTTAGAACAGTATTGAGAGTCAGCAAAGTGTGAAAAATGGAAAATAGAAATTCTACTTCAAAAAATGTATTCAAAAAATACTTAATCAATTTTCCTTTTTGCTCATTTAGTACAGTTAGTTTAGTGTTTATGAATAGTATCATACCTTTCACAAGTTAGATTACAATAGAATTAAGGCTAGAAGAATAACGTAAAATAGTACAAAACATGCAAAAAGTTAGTCTTTTGTAACTTTTGAGCTTTTTCTAAACGATGTTAATTTTTCTCCTTTCAGCACAACAGTATTTATTTATTTCTTCTTGAATTAAGAATTATAGATTTCTACTTCCGTTTAGACCCTCCCCCCTAGCCGTTTTTTTTTAAGAATGATTTTACATTTTTATGAAGTTATAGAGAAACTAGAAGAATATTAAAATGAAAATTTAAAAAACTGCACACACTGTTTTATTGGATTTTCGTTGAAAGCATCCCTTACTAAAACCAAAAATCTGAAGGAAAAGTAAGGGTTACGATTTTGTATCGCGCGTTTAAAGAACATTTGATTGCATCTTCATAAAGCCGCTATTAATGTTAACGTGGTTTCATTAACACGAAGTTTCGGCATTTGTCATCTTTACATTGTTTATCAATCGTACGTGTGATCTGGACTTTCACTTGCTTCATTTACCGTTTTTCATTTTGATTTATTAAGCATGGAGTCTGATAAATGAAATTAAAGTACACCAAAGCGCATGCAATACGAATGAAATGCAGCAGAAAATAAAAATTAAAAAATAAAATAGCGTACATGATTAATGAAATTAAAATGAATACAGTTCTACAATACTTCAAAATAAACTTATATTGGTTCAAGGGTTTTTTTTTTAATTCTACGAAAAACAAAGTAGATTTAGTACCTAATTTATACTCTTAACACATAATGAAATCTTGATACGTTAAAATGTTATTCCTCCCTAACAGTGAACAACAGTTTATATTTATTTGGGGAATTATTTTACATTTTAATGAAGCATAAATGTTGTTCAAATTATCAGGTGGATTATTTTACTTCCCAATGACCTTATTTAATTATTTTTTACTTCAATGGAGGTCTTGTTCGCTAAAAAGTAAATTATAAAATGACAAATAAACGCATGGTACCACCAAGCAAGTAGTTTGTAAGTAACTTCAACCTCACATGGTGAAAGTAAATAAGAGAAAAATAACCGCCATTAAAAATGGACTGTGAAATACTTGTAAAGGAAAATATCTGATGGAACCTACACAAATAAAGTAACACAAAATGTCATGTAACTAAAATCTAGAACAAGATAAACCTCAAAAAAAAAAAAAAAAAAGCTGCAAGGAAATCCGGGCAAGTACAAAAAAGAAACATATCAAAGAAAGGAAAAAAATAATAAAATAATGATGCTTAAGCTGCAGTTTAAGAATGAACATTTTATTTTTCAAAGGCTCAATTTAATCATTTTTGTGGTACAATATCATCCATTTTAACCCTTTATTCCCTGACAGTACTCAGAAGTACGGCTTACTTAACTGGAATTAAGACTGGAATTCTCCAGGTACTCTAAGCAGCTTTGACCAGACATGTCAGCAAAAAATAAAATGAAAAATAATCGCCAAAATTAAAAATGCGCCAAGTATAAGCAAAGTACCTCACGGAATCCACGCCAATGCAATAACACCCAGAACCCACCACGGAACTAAAAAGTCTTGAATGAAATAAACCTCTAAGAAAATAAGAAGTTCCAAGGAAATCAGAGAAAAGTGCAAAAAAGAAACATATCAAGAAAGAAGAAAAAAAATGCTTAAGCTGCAGTTTAAGAAAGAACATTTCGGAAGGAAAGAGATAACAGACGATAATGCTAGGGACCCTAAAAGAACGAAAAACGAAACTCCCCCGAGTATTCCCCACACCTTTCCTCAAGATAAGATGCTGTTCATAGTCAGCAAGTATGCAAGACAAGGACAATGGGGGATGATTCCAGGGGCTGCGACGGAGATATTTTGTGCAAGACCAGTTTTTTATGTTGTTTCGGGAAGTCACGATCGCGCGAAAGGCTATTCCCAACTTCATTCTTAGCTGAGAGTGATAAAGAAGAGACTAGGTGGATCCACGATAGATGGAAGCTGATTCTTTTTGAAATGAAATGAAGGTAGATGCTGGGGAAAAGGTTGGATAAAAATGTGTGTGTGTGAAAGGTGATGAAAAGAGCACGTCCAAAATGGAACAACCAGAGTAAAAACAATATAGGTAGTCCGAGGAGTGATTACGTTTCAATGGCAACAATAATTTATTTCTATGCAATTTCAAAACGAAAACGATTGATTTATTTACTTTTTCTTTATTTATTTTCGTTGCTGTACCACTTTCCATTTGAACCCCAGGAAAAAACACCATGAAAGCTGTTATTCATTTCTTTTATATTTTAACAATAGTACAATGCAATATAGATTTTTAATTTATTATTTAAGTACGTTATTATTATCTCTAGTTTCCAACGATAATATTAATGAACGTCTCAAAATGAACTCACTTCAGGCCCGTCATTTAGGGGGGCAGGGGGGTCAATTCCCCCCCCTGACTTTGAGAAATTAATGTATTTGCATAGAAGTGAGCGTGTTTTTTTTTATTTTCCGATGAAATTGTATTGTGTTTGGACCCTTTGCCCCCCCCCCCCTGGAAAAACTTGAAATGACGTCCCTGACTCACTTAGTTTCATCATATGTGTGGTACATTATTTTTTATTTTTATGGAGCTAGTCAGGCGTATCTACTTGCTTTATTTAAAAGTCAATTAGAAACAAACTTAAGCATGATACCGTCAAACAAGACGTTTTTAAGCAGCTTTGACCAGCTATGCAACAATAAATAAAACGAAACGTAATCACCAAAATTAAAAATACGCCAAGAGTAAGCAAAGTACCGTACGGATTCTGAGCCAATGCAATAACACTGAGAACCCACCACGGATCTAAAGTCTAGAACGAAATAAACCTCTAAGGAAATAAGAAGTTCCAAGGAAATCAGGGAAAAGTGCAAAAAAGAAACATATCAAGAAAGAAGAAAAAAAAATGCTTAAGCTGCAGTTTAAGAAAGAACATTTCGGAAGGAAAGAGATAACAGACGATAATGCTTGGGACCCTAAAAGAACGGAAAACGAAACTCCCCCGAGTATTCTCCACACCTTTCCTCAAGATAAGATGCTGTTCATAGTCAGCAAGTATCCAAGACAAGGACAATGGGGAATGATTCCAGGGGCTGCGACGGAGATATTTTGTGCAAGGTCAGTTTTTTATGTTAAGTTTCGGGAAGTCACGATCGCGCGAAAGGCAATTCCCAACTTCATTCTTCGCTGAGAGTGATAAAGAAGAGAACTAGGTGGATTTGCGATAGATGGAAGCTGATTCTTTTTGAAATGAAATGAAGCTACATGCTGGAGGAAAAGTTGGATCAAAATGTGTGTGTGCGAAAGGTGATGAAAAGAGCATGTCCAAAGTTAAAGAACCAGAGTAAAAACAATATAGGGTAGTTCGGAGAGTGAATAAACAGTTAGTAATTTTTCTTTATAAAAAAAGTTACGAAAGTTGCTAACATTTTTTTTAGATGAATCGGCAACAATAATTTATTTTGATAAGATTTCAAAAGGGAAACGATTAGAATGTATTAATTTATTTTATCATAACCCCCCACACACACACTTGGCTGCGATACCACTTTCCATTTGAGCCCCAGAAAATAGAACCATGGAAGCTTTTATTCTTTTTTTTAATAATAGTACAAAGTAATATATATTTTTAATTTATCATTTCCTTTTATTATAATTATTTATAGTTTTCAACGATAATATGAATGTCTCAAAATGAAATTGAGCTCACGCACTCATTTATACTGATCAGATTACCCCAATACAGGAAATGTTTCTTGATGGTCAATTTTTTGCTATTAAATAATCCTCACTAAAATTTGTAAACGGGAGCGCGCTCCCAAAGAAACGTAAAATTTATTTAGTCTTCAGGAAAAATGAGGTTAGAAAATAATAACTTTACCCTACGAAAAAGGAATAAGAAAACAATAAGTCATTATAAAACTAAATTAGAAACAAGGGAAACGTAGGAAGAAAATGAACATAAATTACGCCTCGTCCTTTAAAAGGAAATAATATCGAAGTCTAATAAAAAGTACAATACGAGAGAGAAACAACGAAAAGAAAACTTATATAATAATGCAATACTAATTATGATAGCAAGATAAACGGGGGGGGGGTGAAACTAGAGTCGAATGTTTATTTTGAGGTTTACAGTAGTGAAACCTCAGAACAGCGAATATCAATACAACGAAATATTCGTTTCAACAATGAATGTTTAATCAAGTTTTATAACAGCTCTTTGATTAATTTTCTGGGAAACAACGATGCTGCATAAAATGTGACAAATGTATACTTTACTAAATAATACTTTTTTATAGCTAAAAAAATTGTCATGATCTTCTCTTATCCTACGTTTGGGAAATTTAAATATCTGCATGTATTTTACTTGCGAAAAATCCTAAACTTTTTAAACAACAAGAGACTAAAAAACTATTTCATTTTTTATACAAAGACATTACAAGCCTCCTATTTGAACGCCAAAAGAAAAACCAAATTCTAGAACGAAAAGATAGCGTCAAAAATATCGCTAAAGTGATGGAAATGTTTTCCCGAGCAGCCAACCACAAACGACTCCATCTACCACGTGACGTTATGACGTGCGTGTAAATAAATGACGCCTATTGGCCACCAGTCTACCAATCTTGGGCGGAAATGTGTTTACACCAGCGGCTCATTTACGGATAACCGAAGTATAAGAAATAAAAAAGACATAAATGGCTGTGCTGGGTCGTTTTCTCTTATGCCCTTCTCTCCTACTTTTCGATTTTGTTTTCTTTTTTTGCTCTCCAAACTCTCCTGACCAGCAGTTTCTGGGCAATTACGAGAGGAAGAAAATATATCATTCCCTTCTTCTGTTATGAAAACAGCAGAGCGATGGTGGAATCCTATGTTTCAATGACAACACAAAATGGTGTTTTTTAAAAATTTTGAAATAAAGAGATAAGCACAACGATCAGTAAAATTGCACTGAAGAATAGCACATGGATGCAAGTTAGGCCATGCTTCCAAGACGGAAAATATTTGAGACCCCCCCCCCCCATGCATACCCAAGTGTATATAGGTTGATGTTTTTAAGTAAAGACTGCTAAGTTCAGAAAAGTATTCTGTATTACACATGAAATATATACATTTAAATTGTACAATGAAGAATGCTACCAACTAGGTAGAAGAATAAACAAAATCGATGCTTTACAACACGAGCCGTGGCTGAAAGTTATCATCACTGTCTTTTAGTGATGATCCAAATGAAGAGTCTAGTCAAGTGAAAGTCACTGCCGTTAGCTGAGCAGGCATTCTTATAGTACTTGGCATGCGCCGCCCTCTACCGGCTGGCGCATTTGCATATTGACGGAGACATACTCCCACCCTATCCGGGCAGGAGTCCGGATATAAGGGAATGGGTGAGAGCTTATGGATGGGCCGTTTCAGGATTCCTTTAGCTGTCTTTACCGTGGCTACTCGCACCAGGTTGTCCTGTCCGGGATGTACCTGTACCACACGTCCAATAGGCCAGGTACCAGGAGATGAGTTGTCCTTAAGAAGCACCACGTCATTTTCTTTGAGATTGGGATGAGGCTCAGTCCATTTTGAACGGTTCTGTAGTGATGACAGATACTCCTTTGACCAACGTGTCCAGAAACCTTTTCGGAGATTTTGCAGGAGTTCCCATTTTCTATTATAGCTGGGTTCCTCTGTAGTCGCAGAGTCGGGTACAGAAGTTAGAACATCGCCTGTAAGGAAATGGGAAGGAGTCAAACAATTTATAGAGTCCGTATCGTCACTGATACATGTAATTGGTCGGGAATTTAGTAGAGCTTCAATTTGGCAAACCAATGTTGTTAGCTCCTCAAATGTGAGCGCTGTTTCGCCCAGAACTCTTTTCAGATGAAATTTTACTGATCGGATTCCAGCTTCCCAGATTCCGCCGAAATGTGGAGCAGAGGGAGGGATGAAATGCCAATCAATTGAGAATTGAGTCATGTAGTTTGCGACTAACTCCGATTTGAGAATAGTTAGCCAGTATTGTTGCATTTCATTCAGTTTCCGATGAGCTCCATGGAAATTCGTAGCGTTGTCGCTATAAATGTGGCGAGGGGTGCCACGTCGAGCGCTAAAGCGGCGTAGAGCAGCTATGAACGCCTCTGATGTCAGATCACTAATTACTTCGATGTGCACAGCCTTAGTTGAGAGGCAAATGAAAAGTGCAATGTAACCTTTTGTGACTTTTGCACCGCGACCTTTACTAAATTTTATGGAGACTGCTCCCGAATAGTCCAGGCCACAATGCAAGAAGGGTCTTTCTAGAGTTACTCGAGCTTTGGGCAGATTACCCATGAGTTGGGTGCTAGTAGCAGCTTTGAATCTGTGACATTTTATGCATCGATGAATGCATTTGTTAATTAATCTTTTTCCTCCGATTATCCAATATTTTTGCTTTAAAATATGAGACAACAATGTAGGACCAGCATGTAGATAAGTTACATGTTTTTCCTGAATTAACAGTTCACTAAACCTGTGCTGTGAAGGAATAATGATGGGATGTTTACTATTCAAGGGTAAGTCAGAATTTTGCAAACGACCTCCCACCCGTAATAGACCGTTTTCATCTATAAAAGGGAAAAGGGAACGTAGTGTACTGCGCCTTTTGAGAGGCTTGCGAAGTACAATGCAATCTTTATCTTCCTGAAAATACGAGTCTTGAACCCAAAGAATGAGTTTTTCTTCAGCTTTCCGCGCTTCGGCGGAAGTGAGTGAGGCGAAATTATTGCAAGGTGATGCAATACTTGAAACTTTTCCAATCCTTTTCTTACAAAGATTGATAAATCGGTAGCAGTATGCCAAAATGCGAATTATTTTTGAAAAAGATGAATGTTTTTCGACCAATTGTGTGAACGAATCGTTTGCTACACTAGCGTGACAGTTAAATAACGGATCGCATCGTTCCTCAGTTTTAACTGCGCTAGCAGCATCTGAATGATTTAGTTCAGCTTTTGGCCAGTGCATTTGATTTGAATTTAGCCATGACGGCCCGTACCACCACAGATCACATTTTGACAGACATTTGGGGTCGATGCCTCGTGATGCGATATCTGCGGGGTTGTCTTTTGACTTTACGAAATCCCAGGAAGTTGGGGGAAGAACTCCTATGATTTCCGATATTCTGTTAGCTACAAATGTTTTCCACTTGCGTGGATGGGCGGATAACCAGGCTAGCACTACCTTAGAATCGGTCCATGCGAACACACGAAAATTAAGTTCTTGCAATGTGTTGAGGACAGTACTGAATAATTTTGACAGCAAGTGCGCAGCACATAATTCCAGTCTTGGTATGGATATTTGCTTGAGAGGGGCAACCTTGGTTTTAGATACCAATAGTGAAACCTTTGTAGACCCATCGACGATTTGTCGACTGTAAATTACAGCCGCGTATGCGAGGCATGACGCGTCTGCAAATCCATGTAATTCAATCTCTAGTTCTGACTGAATGGTGACATTTCTAGGAATAGTGATTTCATTTATTTCTTGAAATGATTCCTGAAATTTTAGCCATTCGTTTTCCAAATGTGGGGGAATAGGGGAATCCCACTCTCCCCTGAGGAGCCATAGTTTTTGATAGAATATTTTAATTGTAACGATGCACGGTGAAATTAATCCCAAGGGATCGAATATGCGAGAAGACTCCGAAAGAATTCGCCTTTTAGTGTAAGGCGGTGAAAGAGCTAAATTAACTTGGAAGGCAAATGTATCGTTTAATGAATTCCAAAATAAACCCAACACTTTTGAGCTTGAGTGTATATCACGATTGATTTCAACATTTGTTTCTGATGAACACTTTTCGGGAAATTCTGTTAGAAATTCGGAGGAATTTGAATTCCATTTCCTTAAATTGAACCCGTAAGATTGTAAAGTTGAACTAATATTTTTGCAAGTTGATATTGCGTCTGAGATATTAGTCGACCCTGACAAAAGGTCATTCATGTATATATCTTCTTGTAATATACGTGATATTTTAGAATTTGAGGTATCAAGGGCAATTTGTTTAATGCATCTAGTAGCTAGAAAAGAAGCTGAAGCCATTCCGTAAGTTACAGTTTTTAACCTGTAAGTTTGAATTTGATCATCGGCATTATATCGCCAAACAATTTGCTGATATGGTTGATCTTCTGATACTAAAATTTGACGGTACATTTTTTCAATGTCCGCTGTGAAAACGATTTTAGGGAATCTAAAGTTCAACAAAATGTCAAAAATATCCCGCTGTAGTTTGGGACCTACGCCTAAGATAGTTTAATGAGATACCACTCAAAGTCCTGCAACTAGCGTCGTACACTACACGAAGCATTGTCGTTGTAGAAGCTGGTTTTAAAACTGCGTGATGTGGCAGGAAACTCTGTTCGTTTTTTAACAGATTATCTGCGTTCTCACTTAGAGCGGACATGTGTCCTAAATCCTCGTAATTACGCATGAATTCCTTATATTTATTTTCGAATTCTGGATTTAATTTGAATTTCTTTTCCATGGCGAAAAGTCGCGAAATCGCTGCTGGTTTTGAATCGCCCAATGTGGCTTTTGACTTATAAAATGGTAATTTCACAACAAATCGACCATCTGAATCTATCGAATAATTTTCTTGAAAGTGTCTTTCGACAAATTCCTCTTCGGGAGTAAAAATTTCTCTTTTTGCGGCTGGTACCTCTTCCACTTCCCAAAACCTTTTAAGCTCAACATCTACATTCAATTCGTAAATATGGTAGCTAGAAGATGAATTTAAATTTTCCGGTAATCTTCCAGAAATTAAAAATCCAAAAATGGAGTTTTGAGCTATTAAATTACTTTCAGCACAACTTATTTGACCAGGAAATAGAATAGAGAAGAAGTAATCAGCACCAAGAATCATATCTACTTTACTAGGAATGTAAAAGTTTTCATCCGCAAAATTTATATTACTAAGATGTGAAAAATGTTCCTTTTCAATTCTTTTAATTGGAAGGGGTGCTGTCAATTTATCTAGCACTAAAGCATTTACGGATAGTGTAATATCTGGTTGGAATCTAGAAATTAAACAAATTTCAACACTTCCTTTAGTTAAACCAAGGCTAAATCCAGCAAGACCCGTGATAGGAAACCGGGCATTTTTTCTTTTTAATCCTAATAAATTTAAGCTTGAACTTGATATGAGGGTGGTCATGCTTCCGGAATCACATAAAACTTTAAGAGTTCTCAATTCCCCGTTAGCATCCTTGACGAAAACACAAGCTGTTGGTAATAAAGCGAATTCGGCTCTCGCGACATTCACCGAAGCACTATTTTCTAGAGATCTTGATAATTTATCAATTGGAGGAGCGTTCGTAACTGGAAAGTTCTGACTTGAACCTTTTGAATGAAAGGCGTTCGCATAAACATTCTTTTGCTCGTAGTTCTCATGCAACAGGGAATTATGTTTGCGGTTGCAAAAACGACATAAATATGTAGAATTACATGATTGTACATCGGAATGCTTGTTTGATAAGCAGTTAAAGCATAATTTGCATTTATTTACGAATTGCTTGCGATCTTTAACAGTCATTTCTTTAAATTTCGGACACTTGAATAAAACATGCGAAGTATCTTTACATTTCATACACCTAGCACTTAGACTAATTTTATTATTTCTTGAATTATTTTTAGTTTCATTGCATTCGCTTGAATTGCAGAGCTCTAATGAAATACATTTATTGTTCAGAAACTCCAAAAACATTTCGAAAGTAGGAAACTCTTCCTTCGTCGTATGTTTAGCCCATTCTTCCCGCGTTTTGCTATCCAACTTTTGTAATAGAATATAAATAAGCCAAATGTCTCGAGAGTCTGCTTTGGGGTCTAAAGATTTGAGACCTCTGATGACTTCGTCGGAAGTATCGGTGAGATTGCGTAAATTAACACAATTAGCATTAACTATATTCGCTTGGTCCATGAAAGTTTTAATCAATGAAGAAATTATTTGTTTTTTGTTATCATAACGAGCTAAAGTTTTTCCCATGCTTCAATATAACCAGTTTCCGATATAGGAATATGCTTTATGATTGATTGTAGCAGGTTCAATACACAATAGCCCTTTAAGATATTGAAATTTCTGAATGTTAGAAAGTTTATTATTTTTATGCACTAAAGAAGTATACAAATCCTTAAATGAGGGCCAATCTTGATACTGACCGGTAAAAGATTCAATATTTAACTTTGGTAATTTAAAGTTACCGCTTATCGTATTGCCGATAGGTACAGAATCATCTGTTTCTATTCTACTTGAACTTAAATTCATATACACATTATCAAGAGCTTTAAGAAGCTTGACTTTGGTTGTATAATAAGTTTCTTCGAATTGTACAATTTCCGAGAGTGTTTCCGGAAGTTGAGAATCCAGCTGGTTGAATTCTACAAATATAGACTCTAATCTTTCGAGTTTGGTTTTAAGTTCAAATTTATCAAAGACTCGTTCTTCGTCATCAATAAAATTTGAAATTCGAGTTAAAGCAGCTTTGGACCTGCCGCGGAAAATTTTGAGTGTTTTTTCATCAGTGCTCTGTTGCACGTTTGATGTTTTTTCGTCGGGAACTTCGTCCGTCATTTTGAATGGTAACCAAAGTCAAACTTGGAATTGAACAGAGATACTTATCTTTTAAGATGACGCTTCCTTGACTGCCCTTCCATCTCGCCGGTGCCTCCAAAATTTATGTATATAGGTTGATGTTTTTAAGTAAAGACTGCTAAGTTCAGAAAAGTATTCTGTATTACACATGAAATATATACATTTAAATTGTACAATGAAGAATGCTACCAATTAGGTAGAAGAATAAACAAAATCGATGCTTTACAACACGAGCCGTGGCTGAAAGTTATCATCACTGTCTTTTAGTGATGATCCAAATGAAGAGTCTAGTCAAGTGAAAGTCACTGCCGTTAGCGGAGCAGGCATTCTTATAGTACTTGGCATGCGCCGCCCTCTACCGGCTGGCGCATTTGCATATTGACGGAGACACCAAGAAAATAAACAAAAAAAAAAAAATACATATATTTTACATTAAATTGTCTAAACTGGGGGGGGGGGGGGGGGGGGCTAAATTTTACTTTTAGCAGCAATATCATAGTTTTAAGTATAGTAATCGAGAGGGGTGGGGGAGAGATTTGTCGAGACTTTAGTTCAAAAAACCTATTTTTAGCCGATGTTTAGTGATATTAGGATAAGGTGGGGCAATTTTTGAAGACGAAAAAGGAGGAGGCACAGAAAATGAAATTGTAGGTCATATTTGATGAAGCTAAGGGAAGGGAATGGATGGGGTAGAAGAGAATGAACACCGACAAAGGAATTATGCCATTGCAGTTCGTTTATTCAGAAAGAGAAAGAAAGGCTTCGATACAAATAGTTTTGGATTGGAATAATGATTAAAATGTATTTTTAAAAAATCTGATTTTATATTCCCTTCAGTTTTGTTTTCTTTGGAAGTAAATATTGAAGGAATGAGATCGATTTTTTTTCCGTCCCATGGTCCGTCTTGGCGATTTTGTCCTGAGACAGAAGGTCTTGCATCCATGGTACTCATTTTATTTTTAGTAGTAAGATCAAAGTTTTAAGTATATCTAAGCAAAAATGGGGGGGGGGAGGGGGGGGGGGCTCATTTTAGACGACCTTTGGTGATATCAGAATGAGGTGCGGCTTATCTAAAGATTAGGTGAATGTAGGCACTATTCCCGCGCAGTTTTTGAAGTTATCAAATCGAAATTTTAGACAATCTCCGAAAATGTTAGGAAAGGAAGGTTCTGAATTAGTAATCTTGGAAGTTTTTCTAGATCACAGCTGTACTAACAAAATTATAGTACATATTTGATAACGTCAGGGGAATGGAGTGTTCAGGGACTTTCCCACTCCTTAAAATTGCAGGTTTAAAAATAGTTTAAAACTTTTTAGTGCTGTTATGAGAGAGGAGATTCTGGTAACGTTAGGGAACGGAATGAGGTTAAGAAAAATATCCTCAGGGATTGAAAAAAGGTCCAAAATCAAAATATATTAGTTTTCGATAATATTAGAGTGACGGTTCTATTTAATTATTTTTTTTAGGGATCAGACTCTCGAAATTTGCTCAAATTTAATTTAAAAAGCACAAAATTAAGCATGATAGAAAAGAATGAATGTAAAGGGTTGATTTAAATATTATTCACGCAAATATGACAAAACTAACTATGATCACCAAAATTTTGGTTTAAAACTGATGAAAAAAAAGTTATGAGTTTTGGTTTCTCACATTTCCCGACTAATGCATAATTTTGCGGCCTAAATTCCTAAATTTCGATTGCCATCTGAAATATCTGAAAATATTTTAGGGGGGGGATATTTATGTTCCAGCTAAACTCAACTCGGATGCAGCTGCATTGAAATTCCCGAAGGGGCGTGGAAAAATGACGATCGTGCAAGTCTTCTGTTGTGGAATATGAAACATAAGATAAGTGAAAAATAATGGTAAGCACAAAATTAGAGATATTCATGTGGTAGAATCACACAGAAAACCAAAGTGAGAGACTGTTACTGAGGCGGATGCAATCTGATTTCGAAATGCGTAAAAAATCGAGACTAACGGGTAAAGGTGTGAAAAACAACCAAAATGTTAACTTTAAGGATGTCTTAGATAAGTCCGATTTTATGTTTCGTTTATTTTTGTCTTTGGAAAAAAAACTTAAGAAATGAGATCGTTTTTTTTTTTTTTTTCCCGTCCCGATGTCAGTCTCGGTGATTTCGTCAAGACGGAAATCCGTCCTGAGACGGAAGGTCTTGCACCCATGGAATAGCATAGGTTAAAAAATCAGTATGCAAAGAGCTCTACCAGAGAAAAAGGAACAAACATAGGTGCAAAACACCACCTATTCATTATTAATTCATAATTATATCATTCCACCTATTCATTATCCATTCATAATTATATCATTCCCTTCTTCTGTTATGAGAACAGCAGAACGATGGTGGAATCCTATGTTTCAATGACAACACAAAATGGTGTTTTTCAAAAATTTTGAAATAAAGAGATAAGCACAACGATCAGTAAAATTGCACTAAAGAATAGCATAGGTTAAAAAATCAGTATGCTAAGAGCTCTATCAGAGAAAAAAGAACAAACATAGGTACAAAACTCCACCAGCTCGTGTATTCCATCCATGGACTGCAGTTTCGTGCTATTTGGCACTCGTCAGCATGGAATAGGAATTAAACGAGCTGGAGGCAAAAATCCTCTTATAGAGCAAAGTGA